>VOQK01001302.1:13037-29835 GCA_015052645.1 Benitochromis conjunctus | reverse complement strand
TTCAACCCCTGAACTGCTTCGTACGCTGCTCAAAGGAGAAAATATGCCAGCATCAACGCGCAGGAAAAAAGTGTAATTTATCACATCTTCTTTCGCATTCAAGGTCCAATCCAAACATTTTGACTACCAACAAAAGCACTTTCCAGTTCATTAAATCAGTCAACTCAGTACAGGTAGCAGTTCCCAGACAGGCCCTCTACTGTGTGCCTAACTGCATTCTCTGGCCATGATGAATGGGCTGTCAGTTAAGAAAAACAGGCTGATTTCAATTAAAGACACTTTCGTCTGCTCCTCAAGTGAGAAAAAAGAGCAGACAGGATTCTTCAGCATCACATGAGTGTCTACTCTGACCTCATTTCAGACCTCATACTGACCTCTGCTAGGCTTCATAAAAATTAGCTAACCCTTAAGCTTGAAAGCACAATATTTCTAATATAACATATAATATAAGACAACTTTTTTACGCTTGTCTTTTTTTTAAATCAGCTGATTTTTTTTTATACCCGTATGGAGACAAATGAAGGATATGCACAGCTTGTATCTTTTATTTTTTTTCTAAGGGGGAAGCATCTGTTTTTAGATTTAAAAAAAAATATCCTCAATTTCAGCATCAAAGAGCTCCAGCGTACCTACATTAGGGACACGCTGACAAAGTGACCTCGGCCGTCTCACACCTCCACCTGGTAGCAGAGAAGAGACATGTGACTGAGGTCAGGGGATGTTCTGACATCCACGGTGACATCATGCAATGCATTTCCCTGATATTGTATCGAGAGGGAACGCCTGCCGTTACTTAGCACAAACAGGTCAGAGGTCAGCTCTGACTTTTACCCACTGAGCGTGTTCCATTATGTTAGCCACGGGTGGTAATCTGAAACAGAAGTGCCACTGAGAACACGGAGCATTTACCTTTAAAATAGCAAAAGATTAGATAAAAATGATATCACCTGTTGGTAAGATATCAGTTTTATACAGCTGGTTCTGAATGGGCTGTAATGAAATTATCAAATGACTACATTTCATTAATAAAAGCCCCCCCTTTTTTAATACTGGTTTTGTGTGTTTGGATGTTTGAATAGCTGGCTTCTTATTGATACTACAGTAAGCACATTAAACCGCATAAAATGCCACATAGACATTTTTAAAACAGTTGAGGTCAGTAGCTATATTTGAGTGTACTGTAATAAAGACAGAGCCCCATTGAACACTCCACTGACAGTCTCCAGAATGAGAGCAGAGCCTTCAAGCCTGACAGTGTACATGCCCTGGTGTAGTGGTAAGTGGAAACAGATGGGCTGAGACCAAGGTGAGGGAATAATGTTACAAGCAAGTCTCCACAAATTCACTTTAACATGTTTTACTTTGTATTTTGGAAAATACAATCCTTAAAGAATAAAATAGGGAAACTTTGTGGATGATATGTTACAGGGATATGTTCTTAATTATTCCGTTCTGCAGGACTGTGTAATAGTTTGATTAATTTTCCGAGTCTTTTTAATCTCATGACAGAACAATAAATGCTACAAATAGCACAAATATTATGAAATGGACTTGTGGTTTCTCTTAGTGACAGAACCTCAAATATGACTATCAGTCAGTATCACCCTCTTTTAACAACAGGAAATGATTTAGACTAATTTTCTCAAGGTCAGACAGTCATCTGATAAGTCGCTGTGAACTGGTGGGTTAAGGGTCGCAGCTACCGAACAAACACAATCATTATACATAAAAGCGACATAAGAAAAAAATAGAAAGCAGCCAAATTGATGGGTCAAAATGTTCAGCTCGACTGTGTTAAATACAAAACATTTAAAAGGAGGCTGTAGCAACCCCTCATTAGTCTGAGAATGACTGATGTCTGACGACGAACTTAAATTTTTTACGTTTGGATGCACAAATGTCTTTTCAAAAATTATAAATCTTGAATTTGCTCCTCGGCAAGTTTTTGTATGAGAGGTTGCACGGGTTTCTTAAAATATATATATTGTGCGTGTGCCCGGTTATTTTCCAGAAATAAGTGATAATATTTTGCATCCCAAAAAGCTCGTTCAACTTATGCTGACGTTTTAAATATTGTCTTGATGTAATATACAGTATAATAAGAGAAATAGAAAGTTTTAAACTCCTCACTTATCTCAGTCGAGGAAATAGAAATCGAGTGAAAGATGAACTCAATTTCTTTCTGTTTCCGTGATAATTAAGAATCACCTGCACATTAATTTTTTGATTTAATAGCACGTGGTGGATATTGATCCCGTCTTAATGGACACTTACCCAAATTGACAAAACTCATAACCATGTCGGCGTCATTGAGAAAGTTGGTGTCTTGCGCTGTGGTGAGTGCGGGGCTGTGGCCTACGAGAGGGGCCGCTCGGTAAGGCTGTGCCACACGGGAGTAGCCGGCATGCTGGGGGTTGTAGTAACTTTTCCTAGAGTGCCCTTGAGCCTTGGCACTAAAGCTCTTCCCTGCGTTCTCCTGCACGCCCTCCTCCTCATCCACGGCCATGGCGTTGTACAGGTCGAGCATGAACAGCGGCGCTGAGGACGCCTGCTTCCCGGGAGAGAAGGGCCTGGGACGGTGAGGCAAGCCCAGGATGGAGAGGATCTCTCTCTGTATCTCCCTGCGCTCGTGATTGCGCAACCTCCTGTAAATAAAACTGGAGTGCACATGATTGTCACTTACGCCGCAATGCACGCACGACAGGAAACTCAAACAGCTCCACGCAAGTCCAAGTACAGCACGGTTCAAAGGTGTAAGCGCTGTCATCTTGACAAATCAGCTCACTTTGAGATGTGAAGGTGAACTACATCGCACTCAGTGAGGGGAGAGAAAAAAGCGCAACAATGTATGCTATAGCTATGCCAACACGGAATCATAGACTTTCCATATTAGCCAGAGGCACCACAACTTTCACGGTGGTAGTTGAGGAGGCTTTTAGCAGTCTGCCCTTCTACAAATGAGGTATCAGCTTGCAGAAAAATCGCCGCTCCTCTCCTGTGTGCGAGCTTCCTCCAGCAGCAGTATTTACGCCTCCAGGGTCCATCCAAAGTCACAGCCACACCAAGTATTTATGGAGCTGTGTGACCCCGTCCCTCACCTTACTCCTTTGTGATGAAAAAACGTGTAGGTACGCCCATAACGTCGAGGGATAACCTGGAGTTTCCAAGTGGATGAAATGAGTTGAACTGTGTCAAAATTGAGCAGAGACAAGCACTCGACTCATGCCCCGGCTCGCATTTTTCTTTTTTCCCCCCTTCTCTCTCTCTCTCACTTTTTTTTTTCTCCCCACTGAGAATGTGTATTGGGGCTAGTTGCCCTTTGAGTCCATCCCACACTCCTCAGCTTTTGTTTTTGCATCCTCCTCTAGCGGCCGCAATAAAACTTCAGCCCGGTCTCATGATGAATGTGGCGGCTCAGGAGTGTAAAAGGAGACACTTGAAATCCGAGAGGCCTTCTTAACGAGTGAAAGAATAATGACAGAGCCTTTTAATCACCTCGAGTTATTGAAGTCTTCATAGGAGAGGGCTTCAGCTGCATCCACCGCAAAACAACGTGGGTCAAGTTTTTATAATGTATGGAGGATTCACAGGTATGGAAATTTTAAATACACTAACAAACAAGGAGACTCCAATAATAATTCAAATACAGGACGAGAGGACATAAAGGCCTACTGTAAACCACATACCGCACCGCACGTGGCTATATTCTTTAATATAAAATTACATAAATTCACACAAACGCAAGAATCAAACATAAGTATTTAAGTTTAATGCTGTAAGCTCCATCCTTATGGGGCATTAAATAAACACAAGCGAAAGCAGCCATGCTGGGATAATTAAAAATATACACGGAGAGAGATTCGCGTGTGACGAGTGGCTACTGTCCAAAAAAAAAAAAAAAAGTCTTTCTTAGAAAAATTCATACGCATACTAAGATGTTGCCACATAGCGCCATCTAGTGTAAAACCAGAACATTTAGTCATTTCTGAAGCTTCCCCACCAGCCACAGAGAGCTTTAGCTGAAGCTGCACTCATCCAAGTTTCCTAAAGCAGTGTCCTAACTCGACGAGCCATGCGATGATCTCTCTCTTTCTCTTTTATCTTCCAAACCAATCATCGCACTTAATCCCCTTTAGACGTTTCACTATTAATGGAAACTCTCACAAGTGCAAACCACACCCACGATTTCTACGAGAAAGATGAGATCAGTGTGTGATCAGTGTGATAGGAGAGCAGAAATAAACGCGTCAAGTTCAGAGACAGGACACCAAACAAGTTCACAAATCGTTTAAAATAATTTTTTTTATTCTAGTTTTTAAAAAAGAAAAAAAAAAGGCAAAAGTCATACCTTCACTCCAAATAATAACATTACAAAAGATGTTTAAGAAAGGTCACTGCTGAAATACACAGATGTGGCTCTCTTATAAATAAAAAAAAATAAAATTCCTGCTACAGTAATGAAAGGTAAGCTGGGGGAACATAAATGGATTAAAATGTGAAACTAAAGTGTTGGTGTGTTCATTGATGACACATTTTTTTATATATATATTTTACATCCTAAATATAGAACAAATAAGACATGGCAATGAATGAAGAAGTACTACAATAGGAGTACTTCACCGTTGATATGTTGCAGAAGGTTTTCATGCACAAAAGTCAACCTGAATGCTTTACGAACCTCGAGCTTCCAGGAAAGTACTCGGCGAGAGGCAATCAAAGTCAGTTTTCTGCTGATACGTCTTAATTTCCATGATAATTCATCACGAAACAATTTGCTAATCATCAAGATTTTTTTCATGTGTGTGTGTATGTCTGTTTATTTCTGTTGTTCTTGTTTTTCAGTGGAACATGTGGCACCTGCCCTATGTGCAGTAAAAGCTTATAACGCAACATGCAGTGAAGGAACACAAGGGGGCAATATAATAAAGTGTACCAGCCACAGGGACTTAGAGTAAGTACAAACTTCAAGGTTATTAGGGGTCAAATATGTCAGCCAACTGCAGTCAAACGCTTTAGTAGCGCCTACGTAAGATGTGACCAAACATTTGCCATTCAGTTAGCATTTACCAACAATTTGCACAGACTTACAACGTACACACAGGCCTTATACACATACAGCTTTGGTGTCACACTGGAAATGGTGGGTTTATTTAGGTGTGGCGTTCACAAGAATTGAAAGGTTGCATGTAAATAATATTCAACCTAACTGACTGTATGTGTAATCTGCACATAAATATGCACATACAGGCCAACACTCTACACCTCACATTCTGAAGTATGTGTAGATGCACATGTAATTAGTTGATGTTAATGCAGTGCATGCCATATTTCTCATATAAAGTAAATGCGGGCATGGATCAAAATGGGTCCTTCCTCTGAGCTTATTAAATGCCAGCGGCTTCAGACAACAGCAGGATTGATGAACACCTCAAATTCAAAGTTGCGCTCATTAGTTTTAATTATAAATTTTATCTTTATCAAGATTAGGTATAAGGCTCAAACAGTAAATAGATGTATGTTTTTTGTCAGCAAAGCAGAAGATTTGCTCTGATTGCATTGGAAAAGCATTATAAGTTTTCTTAATATGCAATAAAAGTTTGGTTAGACATTTAAGCTTGCTGGCGTTTGGTACACCACACCTAATACGACAGGCACTGCACTTGCATCTCCTACCTATACACAATTGCAGATATCCGTCAAACTGTTAGCTGTAGTGTGTTCATGGATGGTGTGCATGTGTCTATGTGTAGTTAGCTTAAATGTAGTGAGTACTGTGTGTAACATGGCTGGCACATTTGACGCCTCATACAAGGTGCTTGGATAAGAGGTATTCACTGGAGCCAATCATTAATCCTCTTAACACCATTAAATCCTCAAAGCATGTTCAAAGGCATCTGACTACACAATACCATCAAAGAAACTGGGATGCATAAAAGGTGTCAGAAGAGGTACGTTGTGTTTCCATGTCAGAGAGGAACTGTAATGGTGAGATCTTCCTGAGAATATCTTTTCTGCATCAGCTTTATACTGGTGCCTGCAGTCACGCTGCCTTATGTCAATAGTTTGGGCCTTTGCTGTAAGAATCCCGCCTCATCATGCTACCATAGCACATGGATGGATCGCACACCCCAGGCTCACCAGGGATGCCAGGATTACCACTTTTACCCTCTGGGCCATTTTGACCAGGGGGCCCAGGTTTACCTGGAGTACCTGGTTTACCATATCCCTGCGGACCCATTGGACCTGTGGAGATATAAATAACAAGCAACCACAATGGAACACAGCTGAAAGCTAAATACCAGATAGCTACTTAAAGTGCTTCTGCACTTCTACATGACCTTATCAAATGAATGACTATTAAATCTGTGATGTTCTTTACCTGGAGGTCCAGGAGGCCCTTGGTCTCCACTCATGACCCGACCAGGGCTCCCCTTCTCGCCTTTGTAACCTGGTTCTCCTGTAAACACAAGTGGCCTTGTTAGAGCAATTGTGCAGAAAAGTTTTAGGATATGCGGCTAACTTGATGTTTATTTTACCTTTGAGACCATTAATCCCAGGATACCCCGGCCGACCAGGGTGGCCTGGCAGTCCCCGGGAGCCACTAAGCCCAGGAAGACCTCTGAGTCCCTGGGGCCCCATTGGACCTGGTGGGCCAGGAGATCCAGGCTGACTTTGACACCTGGTACAGCTACTCTGCTGATTGCTCAGCATCAATAAAGGCAGCTCAGCTGGAAGGATTGGTAATGAGATTATTTTATTTGGGGAAAATACATAAAAATGTTCAGCAGGTAGTTTAAAATGATACTTACCCTGAAGAACCTCTCTGCATATCTGCCGAATGTGATTGTCTGACATTGTACTTAACTGCAATATAAAGTGATAGACCATGACCAACCACTGAGTTATACATAACATGATTTTAAAAAATCTATTATAAACAAGTTGTTAGTACAATATAAGGCACACATACATATCTTCCTTCGGGTCCAGGTGGGCCAGGGGGGCCCATATCGCCCCGCAAGCCCCGGGGGCCTGGTTGGCCTGACTGACCTGGCTGTCCAGATCGTCCAACTTGACCTTCTTGACCTCTCTGCCCCGGATCCCCTGCTGTCCCTTTCTGGCAAGAATACCACCCCAGTATTAGTAATACCAGCTATTATTCATGTTACGCTGAGGTAAGGTAAATGCTTTATTGAGCTTGACATACCTCTCCTTTCAGACCCATTAAACCAGGTGAACCCTGTCAATCAAAGTAATAATAAATAATTAAAAAAGACGATAAAACATATTCTGAAAGCACTGTAATTGACATGTTTTATTTTTGTTCTCTCAAGTATTTTGGTGGACTGGGCCACGAATCAGTGATGCTAAACAATACATTTCTACCAGAAACTGTTTTCTTACAAGTGTCCACTTTACATAGTTGTAATGCAACAAAGCCTTACAAAATGAACTCACCACACCCCCCGGCTGCCCATGCTCTCCTCTTTCACCTTTCATCCCCTGATGTGGAAATCATTAGGTCAACATTACATTATAAAAGCACATAAACTCAAGTTTCAGACTCCAGCCAGTGCTGTATATGCAAAATACTGTAGATGGTGCTGTCCATTAAAAATTCCACTCAAAATAGGAAGAATGACACATTTTTATGGTAGTATTGGGTTTTAATGTGGTTCAGTGTAGCCATTTCATTTTCATTAGCATTGCTTAAATTAAAAAAACTTGTTGTTTACGTCCCAGAATAGATCAGAGAAACCTCCTGTTATACTTCCAAAAGAGCAAAGCTGACATGAAAGTTTCCAAATCCAGATACAAGATGTGATAATAATATTTTGTAAGTATGTTAGTAGACTGAACTATTTTGAATTCTATGTCCAAAAAACCCTCCATCAAGAGAGGTTCATCCATCCGGACATCAGACACAAGCCTGGAATAGACTTTTGATTTGAGGTTCCACAGTGTCACTGTAATGGCTGTTTTTGGACAGAAGCAGATCTTAATCCAACACCCAAAGGTGATGTTACGCTAATTTATAACAGAGGTTGTGTTCTCAATTTTCTAACCATTGCTTGAGCTGCTTAGCTTGTCCTGAGTTCAATATAATTTTGTCTTGAATCTTACCATGTCGCCCCTTTCACCTGGATTCCCCCTCTGTCCCTGTGAAAACAACAAAGGCACAGAGTTTCACTTTATAACATTCTTTGTGGCAGGAACCTAGACACGCTAAGATCTGTGCCTATCACAAAAAGACAACTAACACCAGACTTTTTGTAGTGTCTTTGTACAAATGTGCAAATATTAGCTACAGAACTGATTTTGATTTATGGCTAATTAATATGAGTGTGCAGTCATTTTTTTTAAACTGCCATTTCTGCATATCATGGACTTAAATTTCACAATCTGAACAGACTTAACTCTGACCAGGAATCAAGAAAATACTTTGAATTTCTGACTAGATGTCAAAACTCTTGTAATATCACCAAATACAGATCATGGAAATACCTTGCTTCCCTTCATTCCTGGCATGCCTGGGTGCCCTGGTTGACCTGGACTTCCTGGTTGCCCTGCACTGCCCTTTAAAAGCATTCAGTTAAACCCAGTAGTTAAAAATGAAAAACAAAAGAAAAAAAGCAATCATTTAAGAAAGCAGCTGTTCAGCCAGAACATCATAACGAGACCCCTCAGAGCACTGGCATAGGACCTGTCAGGGTGCCCTTTAGGGTCTAGCACAGAGTTGTAGAACTTCTGGGTTACTGAGTGGGGCCTCTGTGGGTTCATACTGTGGTATTCTATGGGTTTCGCAGTTGAGGACTTTCTATAGGAGTTTGTTGTGTTCTTTTTGCAGATCCTGATCGGTGTTTGTGGTGTGGCAGGCTGCATTGTCTGCCATTGTGGTCTGTAACACTGTTTAGGTATGTAGTATGCATCAAAGTATGAATGCCTAATGTTAACCACCAGATTGCATTTTAAAGGAAAATGATGTATTTTACCTGTCAGTGTGGTTGGTAGTTAATGTTGTGGCTGATCAGTGTTTACTGTGGTTTTGATTTATATACTGCATTAATTATCAGCTTCCAAAAGAACTTGCTCATCTGGTTCATATTTAAATGGTAACATACCGCAAGCCCCGGTGTGCCTTTTATGCCCGGACTTCCTCTTTCACCCATATTCCCCTTAATTAAGAGATAAAACACATTTTAGATTGCAGAAAGAATACAATAAGATAGCATCCAAACCGCATCCTATTATGAACTGGAGTGTGGCTGACATATTCACTTTCTTATCATAAATAATTTTCAGTGATGCATGCCATAGTTTGAGCATACTTTCATGAGGTTTTGGGATTGTGCAGTTTGAAGTTTAATTGTGTCTAGTCGGTGCTTTCTTTTCCAGCTGAACAAGCCTCGGTAATTGCAGTCTGAAGTTCAGCCATAAAATCAAAGTAGTGCCTGCATGTCCATAAACTACGTTTTCACTTGTGTGCCATTTACCAATATGCATTGGCTTGTTAAAAGCAGATCAGCTAATGAAAAATGATTAGGAGACAGCGTGTCCAGACCAGACAAGCCCAGACTGCTTACATTTCCACTAAAATTCCACTGACGAAAGCACTAGGGCCTGATCATTGCTTAATTTAGCTCCACTAGTGAGGCCAGAAGATCTTTGCTTGTACTAAAGTGTATTAAAGCAAAACAGTGACCAAACAAAACATGTAATGCTGTCGGTCAAGTCATTTTTTCTTGTTTTTCCACAAAGCTTAGAAAGCATCAAAGATTCAACATTATCCAAACTAATCCAATCATGTGCTGCAATTCATTTAGTATCAGCTAGACAATATATATACTGATGCATGACATCATGCTGTACTGATCTGCTGTACTTGGAGGCAGCTGCACTGCATTGGAATTAAAGACAACTTCAGTCAAGACAGACTCTGCCTGCAGCTTGCTGCTCGCTAATGCAAGCGTGGATTGATGTGGATTAATCTTAAGTTATTGACTTCTCTGTGTCGCACTTTGAGCTAGTGCATCCACAGCCCGAGGGCTATGGAGGGGGATAAACTCACATTAACCTCATAGTTTATCCTGTGTTTAATGTCTGTTGGTAAGATCAAAGTCAGTCATTATGTCTGCTAAGTTCATTCTAGCTTTTCATCACAGCTGTTTGAAGATGCTCAAACATGATGTTTAAACAGGCATAAATCATTACCTTCTGTCCAGTCGGTCCTTGCAAACCCGGTTCACCAGGTAATCCCATTTCACCCTGCAAAAGAAGGCAAAACTGTGTTGCCAACTCTTCAGATCAAACATAAACAAGAACATCATATTCTTATTTAAGTGTTTGTCTTATCGTATGTTTCGCACAAAGTACCACAGCAATTTCCTAATGTTGTAAATCTGCTCAACGATTGGCAATAAACCCCCTTCCTGATTCTGAACAGCTATTAACTTACAGGTGGTCCAGTCGATCCTTTAAAGCCCCTAGGTCCAGGCTCACCAACTTCCCCCTTTAATGAGAATCTTGTCAGTCAAATATAGCCATAATTGTAGCAAAACCATCGTTAAGTTAACTTTGCACATACATTAGGAGCGCTTACCTTTTGTCCATCCAGGCCTGCATTTCCTGGCAATCCAGGCATACCCTGAGAGCAACAAAACAGACAAGTTGGTGTTCCAGTTAGTATATTTAATAATGCAAAGAAGACAATATGACTGTCAGTGCTACAGATTTACACTGTAAAAAATTTTATGTTTCGAAGGCATCATTTGACTTTATGTCTTACCACTGTTGTGAAATGATCATTTCATTGTGTCAGTAGCAATTGTTGTTATTTTCTCCATAAAAGAAACATTATCTTTTCCTTGTGGATGGTGAAATTCCTACCAAAACGTTATACTTCCCAGATGTGGTTGGTTAGTTTACATGAGAGGCAGAGTAAAGTAGCTTGAGGCTTTTTTTTTTTTAGGCTAAATTCTTGCGAGTAACAATTTTGTAAATGTAATCACCCCCAAATCAAACTATTTCCTGCAATTTAAGTTTGTTCTTTAAACTAAACCACATAGATCCCTGGAAAAACTCTATGTGCCTCAGCTGAACCTCAGTTAAATACACTGTATTTGCAGGCGGTGAGAGAGTATATAGAGTTGCCGTGAACACAGTCTTCTCCAACACGTGAAGAAATCCCCTTGTTGGGACCTACAAAGAAGAACTGCATCTTGTTTTAACTTGAGGAAGCGCAGTTCTAATCCTGCCTCCTTGGTTACGTTGCTAGCGCTATTGTTCTGGTGGGGGAAAATGGCTTACAGCCTTGTGGAGCAACTGAGTCATCTTTTGCAGACCCATCACAAACGTTTGGACGAGGCTTATAATCATGATCAGTGGGGTGGCTGCCCAGTTGAAAGACTTTCTTCCTAAAACAGATTTGCCAGAGCGCCACAGCATTCCCCCGATGAGTTACTTTCACTGCATGAGTCTGTTTGTTACATAACAGGGTTATCCTGGGATGAACTGCAGGGGAAATACCCCTAATTTACTGTCTGTCAGGGGTAGTCTCTGTACTGACACTGTGTTAACACTGCAGTCTTCATACACCACAAAACATTATATGTGTAAACCTGCATGATCCATGAAATCAGCTCTTGCATTGGCCTACTTTTCTCTTACTGTGTTTCTACTATTATTTCATGCTAGAACATTTGTAAAGCATTATGTAATGTAACACAGTCACAATGTTCTGCACTTCTGGTTCAAAATGCTTTGCTAAAAAGCTTAAATCTAAAAATCAATATGATATTCATGCAAGTCCTCAATGTCTAGGACTCCAATTAAAGCTGCAAGACAATAGCAGAATCTTAAGCAACCTGGAAAATACCAAACCTGTGCGATCAACACTGTCTATGTGTGTGTTTATGACTCACAGGATGGCCTTCCCTTCCGTCAGTACCAGGAATACCACTGGCTCCAGCTTCTCCCTTAATACATTTGAAAAAACAGACATTTAATTTCATCAAAATTTATAGTTTGAAGCCTTTAATTTGACACCTACATGCCAGCTCAATCACAGTGTCCGACATTTTAAGCAATTTGAGTCAGTCACTCGAATGTGTAAAATGTGAACTGCATGCTCGATGTTTACAAAATCTGGGAATTGGAAAAGGACAAGAGGGACACTAGGTTGTGCATGATTCGATTTCCATGGTTGCCAAACGTCAACAGCACAACATAGGGAAACAGCTAAGTCTTTTAGGAGTGTGTGCACTCATCTAACCTCGTGTTTCTATTATTCCCCTAATCCCTGAATGAGCTTTGTAACATACTACACTGTCAGAACAAACAGACCTTTTGACCAGGTCTTCCTGGAAATCCATCCTTTCCATCTCTCCCAGGTAGACCCTGAAATCACAGAAAATTATATTATATGCGCAATTATGATGGGCTGTTGGTCGATTCTCGGTTGTTTTATACATACAGGTTCTCCCAGAGGACCTTGTGGCCCAAGAGGTCCTATACTTCCTTTTTCTCCCTGAAAGTAGACCAGACAATCATCCAGTTAAAGCATGCATCTTTCATGTTTTATGTTAAACCTCTGCACTGCTTTCAGGATTGTCTGCACACATACCACTTGTCCAGTTTTTCCCGGTAACCCTGCTACTCCCGGGGTCCCTTGTGCACCCTGAGGAAAGATTTTCACCTTCAGACAGCTGTGTATCAACATCTGCTCCACAGTATCAGACTTGTTTGTGATATATAGATGGTAAAGCAAACAACTTTTTGTTAATCTGAGGCCCATAGTGTAGACAGAGGACTTCATAAACCTCATAGTAAAGTCTGCGCTGTCACAAATATGCAGCAGCAGTCGTCTTTTCTGTGAATTAACAGTAAATTAACTATTTAGGCTGAAACTTCAGGGAGTTTTATGTCATATTGCATCATTGGATATTTTTAAATTTGCACTTGTTGACCGTAAACTAGACATTAGCAAAGTTCCAGTTATGCATTGTCAAGTTAAGGGAACAATGCGTCACCAGATTATCACATATTCAGAAGGAAAAGAGCATGATTTTGGAACAAACAGGGAATTGCATCACTTGTTTTTCCCGGATTCTGCATTCAAAACTATGCTAATGGACTCAAGAAGGAACAAATTACTGTATAGTGCAATACCAAGATGACATTTGTTACTGGCTGACTCAGTGACTTTGGTAGGCGACATTTTTGTTGAGATTCTGTTTGCAAAAAAATGCTGGATACAAAAATCACTGTAGGAAAAGTGTGCAAGTTTCTCTCTTTCTGTCTGAGCCCCATTTGTTGTTCACCTAATAAACATGACCCAGCAGCATGCTCATACTCAACTGTCTCAAAACACACATCAGAAATCTCCCTGGCTATTCTACTGTAATCTTGTTTGCAATGGATATCAAATGAGCTATGGCAGAGGGATTAAAGAAGCATTCATGGAAGCTCCTTTTTGGTCTTTGTGCTGCAGTGAGTTTTGATAAATTGTGTGTTGTTTTACTTGTGAATGCTAAGATGTGCCAACCTAGATGACAACACAGAGCATAAAAGAAGGACGGTCTTGGAGATGCCCTTATAAGATGGCTAACCGGTGACTTGCAGAAAGCTTTTGACATGGTGCTCATGCTAACAGGTGTGTTTACTTTCGAAGCTGGGCTGCAGTTTTCATTGATTTCTGCTGACATGAATGCCACCATTGTAGTTACAGTGTTAATAAACTACAGAGATCAATATCACAGGCTGGATGCCCACATAATTAGCAACAAATTGTTCATTGAAGGGTGATGAATGACTGTGGCCATGAACAACTACCACAGACTGCAAATACACAAACATAGCCTTGAATTATGTTCTCCTGGCTTAATTTGGCAGACATCTCATGTTTCTGTTCTCTACATTCTATGCCAGGAAAAAAAGATTGCACCCTTGGTGGTCTTACTATATGGGAATAGTTTGAAAAGGCAGATTGAAACATGTTTGTATCCAAAGAAAACAGTTTATTCTGCAAAGGGAGGAACCCAAAGAAAAGCTTTCGTAGCTCCCTGCTAAGAAAAAGGTTTTCGGCTATTGTTCTGCACTGGAAACAGAACAATAGCTGAGTGGAAACGCCTTTTGACCCAGACATGAAAGGAAAATTGGTTTCCTAGTTTAATTTAGACTATTTAAAGCTGATTGCCAAATGGTTATAATTCACGATATAATATTTATTCTTTCTCTCACAGCTAAGAGGATTTCATGCATGGAGTTCAATGCTCTTTTCACTGTTTTGGCCTCACAATGTGTGCAGAATGTCCTTCAATGAAGTCATGACAGAAAAGCCTCTGTCCATCTTCTGATGGAGACTAAAAACCACTTTTTCAGACTACCTCTGCTACCTCTTACTCAACAAGAGCAATCCAAGACTGCATGCCTCTGCCAAGGTTGAAAAATTCCCTCCACACCATCCATGAATTAAATCTCTGGATGCAGAAAGAGATCTGGATCTGGACTCATTTATGATAGTGAGTCCATGTCTCTCGGTTTTTCTCTATTTCTCGTAATGGTAAAGAATTCTTCCAAAAGCTCCTGGATCTAGACTCATATTTAGATTGAATAAAACACCCTTATAAACTTATAATCTGGGCCAACCCTTCTTCTGGTAAAATTTTCATGCATATCTTTAAGAGTAGTCCTGCAAGCAAACGAACACAAAAAATGTTTTAGCACTTTGTTTATA
Source organism: Benitochromis conjunctus (assembly GCA_015052645.1). Taxonomy (NCBI): domain Eukaryota; kingdom Metazoa; phylum Chordata; class Actinopteri; order Cichliformes; family Cichlidae; genus Benitochromis; species Benitochromis conjunctus. The sequence continues at coordinate 15,101 of VOQK01001302.1, read as the reverse complement.
AAGGAGGTACTCCCACATTTGGAGGATATTTAGCTTTTGCTCCACTAAGGTTAAAATTCACTTCTTGTAAGTCACTTTGGACAAACATGTCTGCCAGAAGAATGTAATGCAAGTAGAGGTCCAATTATGGGTTTTCAAAAGAGTGCTGGAAATGGGATAAAAAAAATAATAAATTCACCTGGTCCTAGTGTCTGTTTATCGAGAAGACAGTCCAGCAACTTGTAAAAACCTAATGTGATACATCCTGTTGTGTCCAAGACAGATGGCACAGGAGGATTTACTCCAGGTGCAGAAAAGTGTCATGAGCCAGCCGAGAGAAGTTTTTAGACCAACACTAAGTACTTGAATTGTTCTCCCCTTCAGCCAAATAGCAGGGGGCCCCTGTGGTCCCACTGATGACTGACGATATGACAGAAATGATTTAGTTTGCAGCAGCTGCATTAAGTCACTGAACTTTAAAGCAATGCTAAACACAAAATGTTGTGCCTGTGTCTGTTCAGATGAACATAAAAGGGACTATGCGGTGTCTCTTGTTGCTGTTTCGGTTACTGAATAAGCACAAAATGCTGGATCACTTAGGCTTCGCTTGCTTTTATTTGACAGTGAATTTTTATGAAAAATGTCCTTCCAAGGAAGATTTCCAGACTTTCTTGTTGCTGGATAAAATTGAAATTTTCTCTATTTTTTATTTGGACCTGTTGTAGTAGCTGGCACATTTCAGCGTACATATGCTGAATCCTATCATATAATGGAGTGCATCATTTCTATTTGTGTGACTGAACAGTGGAAGCTGCTTTTTAGCTGATGCACCACTTAGTGTGGGTAAGTCTTCATTCAATAACTTGGTTTTGTTGTCATCTAAGGCTTAGAGATTCCATCCATCCATCTTTTTTTGCACCACTTGTCCAATTAAGGGTCATAGGTCAGATAGTGCTTTTCCCAGCTGTCATGGGATGAGAGGCAGGGTACACCCTGGGCAGGTTGCTCATCCATTGTATTTTTTTTTCCAGAATTATGAGGTTTATGTCTAACTGAGATCCATGTGACACATATAGTCCTCTATCAAGGTGTGATCAGTTTTGTTAGTTTGGTTTCTCAGATCACGCCGTTTATCTGTGACTAAATATTCATCGCGCTTCTTGTAATCCAGGCCTAGCACCTCTACCTTAGATTTTCTAGTTATAGACTAAGAAGCAAGGAGAAGATGCAACTCAGGGTGAACAAGACACCAGGAGGAAAGAAGATGCACCCCCGGTTCTCTTTTGTTAACGTTCCTAGGAAATGGCGGTACAAAAGTCAGGAAATATGAACACATTTAAAAGGTCTCCGATGACCCTCCTGCTCTCTCCGCTCTCTTGTTCCACACTATAGATGCTGTACTTTTTACTCTCCCAATGGACCTGCTTTATCTTCAAAACATATGGCTTCTGGAGTGATTGATGCAACGATGTTCAAAGTTGATGTGTCTAGCAGGGATTTCCTCTCAATCCTACATTTGATCTCATAAAAAAAAGATTTAGCTTGAAAATTCAATGTGTTTTTCTACTTTTAACTATCGTTTCTTTTCTTTTTTTCCCTTCCAGCTATAGCAGAGTGGACAGTAAGTGCCTGCACATATCTACCCACTTGCCATGCTTGAGTTGATTACTACAGAAATATAATGAACTGTATCTAGATACTATATTATTGAGTAGAAATGAGGCAACAGCTGAAAATAATAACTAACACAAGCACCTTCTCGCCTGGTTGTCCAGGTGGACCCGGTAATCCAGGAAGACCCCTCTCACCCTGAAAGAATAGACTTGTGTTAAAAAAAAAAAGTCTATTAGTGGCCACAAAGTCATGCACAACACCACAAATGTGTTATTTGACCTTCCTACCGAAACACCGGGCCTCCCTTGCTCTCCTTTGTACCCATCTGATCCACGTGACCCCTTAAAAAAGGAACACGAAAGCAGCTTTCAATTTTCGACACTCAATCTCATCACTGACTTTTCATCTACTGGTTACGTGTTTACCTTAATTCCTGGAGAACCTGGTAAACCTGGAAATCCTCTAAGGCCA
>VOQK01001300.1:0-11120 GCA_015052645.1 Benitochromis conjunctus | reverse complement strand
GCGTACAGTCCACATGTTTAACAGACTGTGTGCCCTGACTTCTCCTCAGTGGAAGTCGTTTTCACAAGCCTCAGTCTGAATGAAGGCATTTAATACAAGTCAAAAGTGCAAGAGGATTTCATTTTGTATTCCTGAATAAATCTGCAGGGGAAGGATTGTGGAGGGAGGAACTGACATGTGAATGGAAAGGAGAAAAAATGCATGCCTTGAGGAAGTAGACAGGAGAGAGAGAGAGAGAGAGAGAGATGGATGAATTGAGGGAGTATGAGGGTGCAAATAAGCATAAGTCATTTGAAGTAGTCTTCCGTGTTTCAAAGGAACAATCTCTTCCATCTGACAGGTAATGATAGCACTGCTTTCAGCATACTTCCCTCTCACCTGGGACTATTGCTCTCCATTTGTTTCTTGTGTCTAACCAGACCTGACTACAAATGGAGCTTTTGTGTGAGGTCAAATGACAATGTACTAAATAGGTGAGGGGAAGGGGAACTTTTCAAGTTATGTCACTGACAAATCCTAAAACCAGAAAGGAAACTGTTCTCCAGTTCTCAATGAGATTTCATGAAAATGAAGTCTCTCACATATTCTCTTACTTGCAGCTGTTACATTTGTTCATAATAGTTCAGCCTGCTCAGCTTCTACAAGGTCTAGGAACAAACATCATCACTGCCATACAGTCAAGGTAAAGAGAACGTAAACCTTCTGTCACTTTGAAGGTTTTACATATTGTGGATAGTACAAAAAAGTGCACTGTCCAAGAATAAAAAAGGTAAACAATGATAAAAATAATGCTGGTACAGAAACAGCAGAGACAGAACTTCAGGGAGGAGCTGTCTATGAAAGGACAGGTAGGTAGATGTATAAATGATTCACTTCCTCTGTCACTGCAATGATGCCAAGCCTGATATCATAATTTTATCATCTTTGAATTTGTGAGCTGTGAACTGGATCCATTTCATGTCACATGCGTCTCTGGGACTCACTTTAAAAGTGAAATGAAACAACCCTTGGGAACTGGCTGGCAACAAGTCATCAGGTGCCAAGTCTGAACATTACACTTACTTTATCAGTGGGCAACAGTGCACAGAGTGCAGTATCTGGCCTAAAAACTCTGCAGTTATTTAACTACAGCAATAGCAGTTTGAGCTAGCTCAACCAGCAAATTCTATGTTTGCAGCTTTATTTCTTAGAAGTGTTTCTGTGTTTCTACTGCCACCTCTCTTGTTCATCAAGCCCGACGAACACTGACAAAGAGAAAACGGTCTTCATCAAATTGGAAATCCTGTATAACTTGCCTTTTTTCCTTGTCTCTCTTTTTGTTTTGCTCTCTTTCAATCAGAAAGCCATGATGTTCTGTCTCTTCCGTCTCCCTCCATCTCTGTAAACGTCTGTCTCACCCCCCTCAGGCCAAGATGCCTTTATCCAGGGAGCAGGCTGTTTATGAGCACCCCCACTGGAAACCCACTGATAAATGTCACTGTCTGCAGTGAAATTAAACATTTAGTGGGAGTCCTTGGAAAGGGCTCAGGGAGGAGAGTAAAGTAGCATATCCTCAGGTTTTCTGCTTTTTATTTTTCTTTCTTGTTTTTAATTAAGACGGGGCTAAACAGAACATCAGTGTCCACCAGTGCTGGCTTGCATTTCCTTGTCCTCCTCCTGAGTTTTATCACATTCAAGGAGAGGCAACGAAGAGACCGGCTGGAGAATTACTGTGAGCCAACTGCTTCCTACTTCTGAACAAAAACCCATTAACGATGCCATGTTAGTTATTTCAGTTTTTGTCCTTTTTTTGCATTCATCTCAGAAATAACTTTTCTTGAGTGTCTCTCACCAACGCCCTTTTTTCATTTACCACATTTGCATCACAAAGCATAAAACACATTTTCATAGGCGCCTCCTTTTCTGTTGTCTACTGATCTGAGTGTTAGACTAATGGTCTAGGAATGCTTCCCTTGCTTTGAGCTTCATATGCATCCCAGCATCCACACCAGGCGTTTAATGGCTCCGACTGTGTCTGACTTTTATGGTCACGAATTTTAAAGAGACCCTTTTCTAGAATTACTGCACATTGAGGTGTGGCAGAGAAGCAGGATAAGAGCTCTCAGGCGTTTTAGGGGGCAGGTGTTTTATGCTCTGTGTGTGCATGTGGGAGCTCACAAGTTTGTTGAAGGCTGCGTATGTGTGTCTGCCTGTTTATGTGCATTTGTGTGTGTCTCGCGTGGTCTGCTGAAGGTCTGACAGAGGTAATCACTCAGTGAGATGGAGGGACGAAGCGGCTTTAAACGCCAACTCTGTTTTAGGCTTCACTGCATAACCAAATAACGCTCTGTGTGTCGCAGAGGCTAATAAGGCGTATTCCTTTTCCGAGCAGCTCAAGGGGAAAATAGCCTTCCTGCTTTGAAAAAAAAAAAAAGACTTTTACGAGATACAGACTTTTTTCTTCTAAGCTGACAAATAAATTGCATGCAATTTTAATGGTTTTTCTTCCTTTCCATGCTGTTGGGAGTGGAAATGACACATTTCGCTGCCCCTGCAATGTCTTCATATGGGTATTTATCAGCCCCAGTGACTCCTGGCTGTGTTAATAATCCCACAGCACTGGTGTAATGGATTCAGCCAAACCCCTGCTTTATCCCAGGTATCCTCTTTTTCTCCCACTAAATCCACAGATTATTACAGAAAATACTTTTTCTCTCTTATACTTGTTCTGTCAAATTAGCTCTTTTAGCATCCCGACCCTTTGGAGGAATTACAGGACTTGTTTGGTTTTTGCTGAATGCAGGATAATCACTGGTTCAACTGTGGGGTTTTAGGCTCGCGGTTTTAAAAATGAAGCTCAATCTATCTCCTTTCTTTTCTTTTGCTGTCTATTTCACAGAGCACAAAGTCTACAATTTTGACCAAAGGCTACAAGAGATGCTGCTAAATTATGCATCCAGTTAAATTTATTATAGTTTTATTTTTAGCATGTGCATTTTAATAAATAATTCACTGAAGAAAACCCATCTATATGTATTGGATGATGCTATTAAGTATGATGTTGTTGATGATAGTGATGATGATGACTACATTTTTCACATAACCATATCTGTATTCTGGTTTTACAAATTTTATGTACTTTTATACAAGAATTAAATCATATTTACACTGATTCATTATTTTATTGACTTTATTCATCTCTTGTGGTTCTCTAAATGATTTAAATATGATAGTTTATCTACACTTTATCTGTCTGGATATGTTTCCGTTCACTTTCACACAAACTTGCTTGTATTTTTGCTGCTTTTTTATCTTTTCTTCCTCTATCCATCCATCAAGACATTAATTTATCTCCATATTGCAGTTTCTGATGACGAGCATCGAGCACAATGCCTTGCTCAGGCAGACAGGGTCTATGGATGTGTGATGGAGTGCTCCAGTCTGCAACATGGCAGCGACGTTAACAAATTGATTTTCTGACAGATTAAAAAAGATTAAACCAGCCATAAAAACAAGCAGGAAAGTGCTTAATGGACCATATGTGCACAATAAGCTTTCATATGTATTCTTTTCCCGTTTCTCCTCGGGCCATCCATCTTATTTAGACTGACAGGTCACAGGCCATGCTAACGTGTTTGTCATGACAGCTGGACTGTGTCCTTCACATTATTTTGTAAAAGAGAAATTTTCTAATATATGTCCAAACCAGCAAGAAAAATATTTTCCATGCTTTTTACTGCATCTTGTTCAATCGTGTTCAACTTTAAACAAATCAATCCGACAAAACATCACAACACTGCTGGGACTACCGGGTTAGCCATTCAGGTGGGCAGGCTAGTGGTAAATGAAAATTTAGGATTAAATCTTCAAACTAAACTGACTGTACTGAGTCACTGAGAAGCTTTTAGAGGTGATTACAGGTTAGTGGTTACATGTCTAGTTCTGTCCACTTGTTAAATCTGATGTCATTAAGCAATTCTGGGTCCAAAGGATCCTTAGTTCCCAAAACCAAACAACACTGAGGATCCCCTGACCGTTAAACATGATCTAATAAAATGCAAATGCAAATAAAATGATCAGAGTGGTCTTTCTCCAAAGTTAAATATCCAGGCATCCGTGAAAAACAGGCTGTTGGAGGACAGCATGACATTAGCTCGCTAAGTTCCATCTAAGCACTAAAAAGTACAGCTCAACAAAAAAGACAGAAAACTAAACAGCAGTGACATTTTGAGCATCAGTGAAGTTGAACTAGTTGACATATAATGATGTCCAGCTACAAAGCTATGGTTAGGCTAATATAAACACATTAGCACTGGGAAGATAAAAGATGTTTTTTCCTCAACAAAGGTTTGTGTTGAGGGTTCCTGATAGACAGAATGAGAATTACCACTGATACTTTTCAGGGGCTTGTTTCTGGTAATTGAAACAAAACATAGATGTTCAAAATTTTCTTGCACAACTTCTCCTACTTCCAAGGTGCATGGAGAAGGACAAAGATCTGGTGGCATGAAGACTCCAGCGACTATTTTATATAAGCTGACCAATGCATTTTGGCTTGTGGCCTTTATCAGGGTCATTACAAAATCTCAGCTTGCTTAGACAGAAAACTAAACTGACCAGTCAGCATTTAAGGGGGTGGTACTGGCTGACTGGTTGAACCACTGGACGGGAAATCACCCCACATATCCAAAAGTGGCTCATTCTCAAAAATGCACAACAAGTTAAACTTTGATATATATATACACAGCCTGGAAACAGTTCTGATCAATTAACACGCAGATACTAAAGTAAAATTAGCAACTTGAACCTAAAACCTCCGATTGCAGAAGCTACATTTGAAGTCACACAAACTGTCTCAGCCAATAGGTGGTTAGCAAAGAGAAACATTGACCGGTACATCCTGCATTCACCCCTGTGTGTAGATTCCTACTGTAGGTTTGTGCAGTAGTGGGACATTGTTATACAGAAAAGAAAAGCTTTTTTAAAACCTGTATATTTCTGACAATAAACAGCAACGTATATCATCCTAGGACTAATTATGGCTACTTCCATGAATGATCATGTAAATATGAAGAGCACTCAGAGAGCTCAATCCTTGACCAGAACCACTGCCCCATTTTGATCTAAGAAAAGTAACAGAAGGAGAAGAGGAGCACAAGGAAACAACCCCGAATTGCAGATTGGAGAAAATTATATATTTTTTATAGACTGGATTGCTAAAATCTTTAATTGCAACTCATTAAATGACACTTTTAGTGACTGAGATGTCACTTCCTGTTCAACAAAAAGATTTCCAGTATGTGTGGTCTTTTCTTTAAAGAGGGAGAGCCTTTGGTTTAATAGAAGCTTCAGTTGACATTTAAGAGCTCTGATTGTGTAGAAAAGGAGAGGAGATCAGAAGACTATAAAGCTGTTACGTTAAAATGTGGGAACAGAGAGAACAGATGTCGTTTTTAAGTTCAGACTGGATGGTGAGTGAAAGAAGGGATAATCTGAGGATATTTTAGGTCAGGAAAAACACCAAGGCTGACATGTATGGCTAATAACATAAAAACACAACATGCAACTCGAAGAAATCCAACTTAAATCAACTCTTACTTTTTTGATGAAAGGCAATAAAGAAGCTAAAGACATGGCTGGGTTCAATTTCTGTCAGCAGTGGCTAACGTTTGGCTCACGCTCTGACTATGACCTGTGTCTGAGGATGTAATTAACCAGTAGTTAACCAGGCCGAGAGTCAGAATCCCTCATGATTGAGTTCACACCAAGTTTACATAAGTCAGGGGGAATCTGGAGTTCAGGCTGAATATGTTCACATTCAGGGTCAGAAGAAATACGACAGAAGAACATATCTGTTTTAAGTGATGTCTTTAAATTTCGATGCTTTCACTGGAAAGACAACCCATGGATTATACGACGGCTTTACTGTTGAATAGAAAGTTTAATATTCCCTGATCTCTTCACAGTCTAATATGATTTGCGTTCAGGACAAACACTGCAGCAACATAGAAGAAACATAAGCAGAGTCTGTAGCACAATGTCCCGACATTGAAGACAGACTGGTTTCTATGCTCATTTTGGGAACAATTGCAGAAATATTTTGGGCAATTGACCCTTACCCAAAAAAACATGTATGAGTAAAGAATAATTTAACATGCTAATGTTACAAAATTGGCATCTTAATATAAATGTGTCACAGTTAAGAGAAATGTAAGCCTGCAATTGTTTTCTGTGTATGATAGACCACTTTTGGAGACCTACAAGATGAGATGGAATTACCTCCATGTAGTTAAAGACAAAATGAAAAGACGTTTTACCGAGATTTTTAAACTTCCCATTTCTGTGTCATAACTTGTGTATATGGTGTCTCTTTCCCACCATAACGGAAACCACAACTTAAAATCTTGTGTTAGTGACAAATAATGGACAAATACGTGTAATCCAAAGTATGGACATTGTTATCTTCACTTGAAACTAACACTGATCATTGGATTAATTCAATGACTGATGAGACAGCAATAGGTCTTGCAGGTGACTGGTAACTGTTGGTATACACACCCACAGCAACTTAAAGGCAGTTTACTGGTAAACATCAGAATAAACAGACTTACAATTCACAAATGCACCAAATGTCAAAACAAACAAATAAATCCAGGAATAGGAGGAAAATCAGGATCCCAGGAATATAAAACCTAGGGAGCTCATCTTAATCCATTTTTTAAAAGAAATTTTTAAAAAGCTTCAGAAACAGCACGACAAAGCAATCCGAGGAAAGGAAAAGGATTGTGGAGCGACCGCAAATAGGTGTGTAAGCCAAACGAGCGGCTCAAGAACATGTTCATTATGAAAACACTGTGGACATGCTTTCTTGAAATAGTGTTGAAAGGACTTTGAGGTACTTTTTGATGAGTGCGTGTTACCATATTTGCAGCAACATACACATAAACATGCACTAGGACAACGAGTGGAGAAGGGAAAGGAGGGTATGACCAGGCTTGACATTTTTCCAGAAAACATACTGAGACAAGAAACCAAGCAAAGTCTACAGAAATAATTTAGTAGCCAGTAAGATAGAGACATTTCTCTCCTAAATTTTAAATTACTGCTGCGTGATGAGCAAAACTGTATCTCAGTGAACAGCGGTTTCCGAAAGATGTTCTGTTCTGGTTAGTGGGAGTGAATGAGCCACTGATTGCAACCTATCTGCAATAGGTTGCACAAAGAAAGAGATGGGCATACATTCACCCATTAAGATTGGTTTAGGGTAGCACTGCTGACTAGACAGGAGGCAAAACACACTGGAAAACCCCAATTTAGCATACATTAAGGCTACAGTCTGGGCCTGTCGCAAGGACATGATTTCCAAATGTGTTTTCATCTTGGAAATTTTGACTTTTGCCTTTTCTTTTCACCATCATGTCTCGCTTCCTCATTTTTTTTTCTACATCTCTTCCACACACGTCTTCCTCACATGCACCCTGCCAGCTGCAACTGTCCGAGTTCCCCAGCTTGCAACTTGACTTGGTCACTTTTCCACAAACGCCTTTCTGGAATGCTGCAAACGACTATTACATAAAAGCTGAGTGAATTACAGGCAAATCTTTTCTACTCCAACACTGCCAGAATATTCTGCCAAACTGAAGGAAAAGTGGGGGAGAGAGAGAGAGAGAGAGAGAGAGAGAGAGAGAGAGAGAGATGGTGTATTTTTGGGCACTAAGAACTGCAGAATGTCAGCATTTAATCCAAACTCAGCTCCCCATTATTTCCACTCACTTCTCTTCTTTTTCACTCTTCAGACATCACCGCCACCTCCTCACCCTTGCCACACCCACAGAAACTCTCTCCACACAACCACACACACTAAAAAAGACATGAGGAGGCATTAAGAACACGATTTCGTATTCCGTCTTTGCACAAAAATGGAAAACAATCAACGTTGTATTTCTCATCCCTTCCAATGAAGTAAGGATGCTATTAAACATGGCATAAAAGGTGTGCGCTCCTGTGCGTCTGTGTGCATATAGTGAAAATCTGGATTCCCAACAGGCACCAAATCTGTGTTTGTGTCTTCGGCTTCTGCGTTTTTCTCTCAATTTGCCTCCAGTTCTCGGCAAAGAGAGGTTCTGCATTTAAGCATGAAGTTGTGTTTGAGCAAGAATTTTATGAGGATGAAAATATTATTAATATCGGGTGCACTTGCTTACACGTGCTTTCATTAATACAGTGAAAACAAAACAAGGGTTCTGTGTGTGTGTCTGCTTCACTGTCACAGACAAATCCACAAACGCAGCACTGTACATGCAAATACACAAAAATGCAACTTTGCCATACTGTGTTACATAAACACTCCTTTTACGCTCCTATACAGACACACACACACACGCGCGCGCGCACACACACACACACTATGTCAGTGATCCCACAGCATCTCTGCCAGGCATACAGTGTTATCGCAGTGTGTGAGCGCCACACTCTGTCACTCTGCCTCGCTGGCAAGCAGCCTATCATAACGCAGCAGCCCACATGTCCTGGTGTGATGGAATTGAGCCTGTTCCTAATTTTTGTTTTTTTTTTGCTAAAAGATCCAGCAGTTGTTGTCAGGAATAGTTGTGTCAGGAATTTTTCTGACAGAGGATGCTAATATTCATAAACACCTTGATGTCTATTGACTCAGATGGATTAAAAGTTATTAGAACATGTGGGCTTTTGTATGTCGAGCTCGATTTTGGCAGGCACACATCAAAACAATGTAATAGGATTTCCTGACAGTGGAATGCAAATTTAAAATCTCCCTTTGAAGTGTTAATTAGTATAGGTAAATGGAATCCGTATCACCTACAGTATATAACATAGCAGTTATAAACAGGCATGGTCTATCAGTCAGTTAGAATTTCATAGGAAATTCCTGACTGTTGGTGGATTCAGCGTAGACTTTGGATCAGGTCTCTCAAGAAAAAGGTCTTTATATTTAATGGATAGTAATGGATAGTGGAGTACGCCAGCAGTTACAGATTTGATTCCCAAAGGTATCGGTTGTTTGTCAAGTCCTAAGTCTCCTCCAGCGGGTCACTTTGTTCCCACGTACTGTAAAGCACTCTAGATAATAACATCAGCTGCAGCAGCTTAAATGGAAAACACAGTTGTGTCTCTGATGATTTCATTAATTTCTCAGTGCAAGAGATTAAAATGAATGAAGTTCCTGAACTCCAAAACAGGTGCTTTTTTTGTTATGGTAAGTGGTCCCTGAAGGAGACAATGCCATTAGTGACTGATTCTTTTGGGACAAAATACTGTTTATGTTCATTCTAGCTCTGCCTCTAAGACCAAAAAAATAAGGAACATTATTTCTGTCTCTTAAAAGTTATCCCTCCCTGGTGCCTCCGGCTTGGCTGGGCACTCAGTCAAGACAGTTAGCATTGAAGGGCCCAGTTCAGATCTCCACCCTTAAAATAAGTATATGGTTGCTATTTTTGCCCTTTCAGCAAAGTGATGTCATTATAGCTGGTGTACCAGGGCTTCAGTATTGTTTCAGCTGGTTGTACGTCTGTGTGTAGGCCTGTCTCTACAGACATCTTTGCAATCTGTGGATTTCCACGTGGCCCAGTGCTCATGGAGAGAGGTATCTGCAATAGTTAGAAAAGATGAGATTTTCTACAGATAACTCTAAAAAGAGATTTTATTGTGTTATTGTTATAATGCCATACATTTGTTTGCATTACGTTTTTTAATTCCAGCAGCCTTCTTAACAGCAACAGCACCTGTTAATTAGATCACAGCAAGCCAACTGTGTATCTAGAGCCCAAATATGAAATGTTATGGCGCTATGTTGATGTCACAGTTTCGCTTCTTCCCTCCTTCTTTGTTCTTGTCCTTGCCTTTGGATTTCCCCTTGTAAACCTGTGTTTAACGTCACAGTCCTGTGATCTGCATAAGTATGCATGAAGAGCTCAAAATGTCTGCGTAAGAGCCCTCGTGCTCTCGGCTGTTTAACAATGGGACACAGAGGCTCTCAATGAAATGTGCCTCAAAGTCTGTGAGCCTGTGAGTGTGAAGATTGGGATCAGGCGTAGGTGTGAAGCCACTGAGGAATAATTTTCTTCTCTCTAGAGTCACAAGAGACTCTGCTATTTGCATGGGGCACCTGTGCAGCAGGCGCTAAGATCTCCACACTGTACTATGCTGTAACACCATCTGTGAGTGAGAAAAAAGCAGCTGGAGACATGTCTATCAGATGAGGCCTTTGGCTGTTTATAGGCCATAAATTGGTATAGTATGGGAACTAGATTGTATCATGGATGTGTAGTTCTTGACCTGGACACCCAAGAGACATTAGTAACAGCAGTGGTTTACATAAGTAAGAGCTAACTCCTTTTATTCAAAATGTAAATTATTTAGTTACAGAAAAAACAAATATGGAGGACGTAAATTGCACTGCTACTAAAGTTTTGCATTGTTTTTATTAGCTGCATCCTCCATTACTCATCTGTAAACAGGTACTGCGTTTTCATGAGCACAAAAACTGATAATAGTGACACCAAAAACAATATGACGGCATGTTGTATCTGATGCTAATAGATGCTTGCTATATATATATATATATATATCTGGAGCGGAAGGTCGTAAGTTCGATCCCCGCCCCGCCCGAGGCGTCTGTATCCAGTAAGGGTCCCCAAGGCTAGACCCCCCATGCTAAGCGAGCCTACCGCAGATATGAGCGAGAGACATAAATATGAAGTCATGCCGGCTCGGACGTCGCCCGGATCAACAAGGTCCGCGTCAGGGGTTGAGGAACCAGGGCACCCTGGCGAGAAGTGGGCTACTGGAACAAGAAGGCATCGGTGGGCAAGAGATGAAAATAGGGCGCTGTTGGAATGCTACTACGCAAGTAACCCCAGCGGACGGGGTTACATGAACAGGATGAGGGACCTATGGAATCTTCGATACCCAACATCCACATTGACGGCGAAACGACTAGTAGCTCAGTGTTCCAACATTCGGAAGAAGGGACTGCTCTCACAGCTAGAGATTGACGAGGTACAACACACTATATGCTACGGCAAGGGGGAGCCAGGACAACAGGTCAGGGGGGAGATAACATCAACCCCACCCGAGATTGGGTACCAAGCCCCAAGTGCGATAGA
>VOQK01001294.1:0-15346 GCA_015052645.1 Benitochromis conjunctus | reverse complement strand
TCACAGGAAGGGCATGGCCCACACACTGTCTGCTGAGTTATCTGCATGTGAGTGTATTTGTGTCTGCGTGCCCCTGCTACAGGCATTTTCTACAAATATAACTCAGGCTCGTTGTCCTTCTATTTGTAAGCCTTCCTCTCATCTTCTTTATTCTTTCTTCCTCTTTCTGTACGGGAGAGCTGAGTGTGATGCTAGGGCTCTGTAGCTGTAAGCGTAAACATCTCTCCATCTACACATGAAGACAAACAGAGGGGCATTATCAGGCAGAGGGATAGACCCAGCATTCAATCTTCGACTATATATAACCTCGCACCACCTCCTCATTGACATTCATGAGGTGAAATAGCAGCTTGGAAAAGAACCGCCACTCTGTTTGCAGTCTTATTCCTCTCATTTGTTTAATCAAACATCAGTGCACAGAATTTATCACATCCTTGTCACTCACGTTGTCACGCTTCATAGCTTATTCACTCTGGAAAAATTCTAACTGTACCTGTTGATGTCTTTGAATGCTTTTTAAAAAGGAACCACTTTGATGTGATGATTTGTGTTCTTGCTAAGAGTTGTTAGATGGATATCACGCTCGTGTCTGCATGCTAAATATCAGGCTATTCATAGTTTTTGACATGAGGTTACATCCTTTTAGGAGCACCAACTTAGTGGGCAATACAAGGTTTTCTTACTCTGTCTGCCAGTTAGCTTTGTCAGGTCTGCCTCGCCCAAATGCAATATGAATTCAGTACGTTGCATGAACGACTAGCCACTCTGTTTGTTCACAGCTGCTGTCAAAATTAGAGTATGTCGCTGCATGCAAATACACTACTTCAAAACCTAACCTAGCAAAAGTGTGTGGGCCAGATTGCAATGATCCCTTTAATTGCAGAGCAGCTCAGACTGACAGTGATGGGTCAGTGGTTGGAAGCAAGTTTTGATTAGATGTGTAGGGTGTAATCTGCTACAATATGTTACAACAATAGATTGTTTTTCACTAATGGAGTAATGTAAAAGATTATTGTACTGAATTTAGCAATCAGATTACAGTTATTATGTCAGTAATTAGATAGTATACAGTAATTATGTCGTTACTTGTGTTACACGGGTTATCCATTTATCTGCAGGATTGGGCATATAGAAATAAAAAAGCAAACAAAAAAAACATCAACCTTCTTTTTCTATTCAGCAGAGTTCAGTGTGTTGCCAGGTTGGAGGAAAACGGAGCAGTTTGTAACATTTGAGCTGTGGAGATATGAACATTACCTTGTTGTTGTGATGGTGAAGTGCAAACCAAGTCCAAGACAGAAACAACTGCGTTACACTGCAAATACAGGCTCAGCTATTTGCATCTGCAGAGACGGCCTGCTAAAACAAAGCTGACCAAGAACCCAGAATGATGTTACAGGTAAGTGTATGCCAACCCCAGCTCAGCAGCCAGACCCTGATGTTCAACAAAGGCAACGATGAGCAGTATCTGTACTTGTTTGCGCAATTAAAGTGGTAATTGGTATGAAGTGTTACGGAGTAACATGAAAGTTGTGTAATAAATGGTTTTCTCCACTAAGTAATGTAAGTTTTTTTAATAATAAGGCAAGAAGCAAAACATAATACATAACTTTTTAAAGTAAAGACCCCAACACTGTCGATTACGTAGGCTATATTGCTATTGTAACAACTGCCCTAGAATGCTGACTACAGTGGTGGTGTGTAGCTGTTGCAAGTGCCTAAAATGTTGTCTTTGTTCATCTGTATTTTATTCTTCCTCCTTTTGGAGTTGATGAAAATATCTGTGGTTGTTTGTCTCCTTCGACTGTATGTCTCTGCAGCAGTGTGGCTTCAAAGCACCATAATAAACTGAGTGCAGCAGGTTAGCATAGCTAGTCACAAAAGCTGGCTAATTCTTAAGGCCATTGCACACTGGACACGTAAAATCCATGTGAATATTTTGTGAATTTTGTGTATTACTTTCCAGACTCATTTATTCTTAATGCAGCCATTTACACGACCATGTAATTCTGTTGGATATATTTTTTGGCATTTATCTTTTGGAACCCAGCTTGATAGTAATTGAAATAGTGGGTTACACTTTGTTAAATTCAGCTGTGTATATCAATAAAGAGCCGTAAACCTCAGAGGAGCGGTAGGAGCAGGTCAGCTGATCACAGCCTGTACTGTGTCTGCTGAAGTGTGGAGGCACAGTAAAAAAGAAAGGGAAGAAAAGTTTATTATTAATATTATTTTATTATTGTATTCATTCATTTAGAGTTAGCTTTGGATAAAAATAGCTGGTAGAAATGCCCTCCAAAGACCTACTTTTTACTTTCTTATTATGAATAAATTTAAGCGCCTGTACTTTTTCCTCTTTTACTTGAATAAAGATGTTCCAACTTCAACTGGAGTATTTTTACAAAAATATATTTCTACTTGTGAACTTTTGCCACCTTTTCTAATAACATGATAGCTGTCTTAATGCAACTGCATGATCAAATGAAGTATCTGTAGAAATATTAGTTCTAGTGATCACTAAAAGAAGCCAAAGCAGAAGGGTCAACTGTCCAGCAAGTTAAAGTGGCAATAAAATAGTTTCACTGTGACACCGTGGATGTTCCCAGTCACTGTCAGCTATCGCACAGTTTATATTTGAGCTGCACAAACAGACAAGCAGCTTCTCTGGAGGAACATCAGCAGAGTCGGGTCTCTGTGTGTTTGTTAGTTGGAGATAACACTTTTGGGCTTAAGTGTGTAAAACAGTGTACACTCACAAACAGGTAACATAACAGAAGTCACACAACTGATATCTGATTGATTAAAGGGTCGATTTTATTTAGATTTATTTTATTTTGTTTTTACTATGTGTTTTTGTACTATTTACACTCCTGTCTGGTGTTACACGTTTTTTTAATAGTTAAGCCAGTTACTCCCAATCCCAATCATCATGGTTCCCTCATAAACACTTATAATAAGTTTTGTTAAGCTCCTCTTAACTGCCAAAAATCAGAAGCAAGACAAGTGGAGGATGTGTTCTCAACCCGTGAGTGCAGAAGAAAATACAGTCCATATATAGAAACATTTCAGAAAATGTATACCTGCTGCATAATTGAATACTTTTATGTCACATTAACTGTGATGTGTTGCAAGTTGAGAAAACAAAGCCAGCACTAACAACCACAAAGTAAGACATCTGGCAAATCCATCTTTTAAAAAGTTAAAAAGTTAGACTGATACTTCCTTTTTGACATTCACACATTTCAAATTCAGCAATCCTTCCCATTGACTGAACCTTTATGTTTTATTTTATCGGACAAAAAAAGTAATATTTTCGGCACCAAAAAAACTGAAACGTGTGTTGCTATGGAAACTGTGCATATCAGTGTGTGTGACTGAAAGTCTGTCTCACAGGCATAATGGCTCAAACATCATTCTGGAGTCCCATCTTATCACACTCCTCGCTTGTTAAAAGTTCCAGCTACTTTTGTGCCTCATCTCCATTCTTCTTCTCGCTACCAATCAGCGTTCCTGATTTCCTTTTAGCCCGAGTGCAAATTCTACAGACACGCACACATTTTGCAATGGCGTATGTTATTTAACACATTCCCCAGGTCGTGTAATTCACGCTCTTGCTTTGTTATCTTTGATAGAACTTTCTTCTTTTCCTGTGCTGACTGATGTGCCATTACCTGGCTTCATTCCTCTTTTCCTTTAACTACAGTAGTAATGTTGACATTTCAAAAATATCAACATCTCGCTTAATTATGGAGTGGGAAAATCTTAGCAAAAACAGCGCTAAACCTCACCAAAGGAACACTGACTGTCTGAAATCATTACACTGGATTTTAACATTTTGTTCGTGCTTTTTCCTTTTTCATTAATGGATGAGCCAAGCTTTTCTGTGCATCGGCCACAGGAGAACTGTTGGCTATATGCCCGTATCATTCAATTTTCACTGGGCTTATGAATGTTTAGCAGAACCTAACATTGTGAGAACACAATGTCTGACCTCAAGACCCAAGAAAGCCACTGCATATTATTGTTATTAACCTCAGTTTACCCCAGAGGGGATCGGGTATCCTCAGAGCTATTGTGTTTCAGGCTAACTCCCGCTTGAAACACAATCGTTCCAATGACGAGCTGTGAAATTTGCTACCTGTGAATCCTTGGTCATGAAAAATTAATAGGCGACTTGAATATTGACCTAGGTAGTGGCTAAGTTTGGAACATCACACTATATGTAAAGATGTATTTCATACACCCCTTTCACAAAAATAGAATTGTTTCACAGATAAGTTTTTTTGGTTGAATACATTGTACTCATTGTGAGCATCCCTCTGTGCTATTTTATAATAACTAAACAAAAAGTATGTTCTCGAGTTCTGAAAACAGACGAAACTGGTGTGAGGATATGAGCAAAGAGCCTTTGCACTGTCTGTTTTTGAATCTAAGTCACTTTTGTTCATTTGATTTTTCTGAGAAGCAAGGTCAGAATTGCTGCTAGAGATTTCTGTCTCCTCTATTTATGCGTTTGTATTTCTGTCAGGTCTTTGAGAGAGGATGACTAACGACACAGAAGGATTGACAAGCCACAGCCTCAAGCTGTGAGAAAGATATGATTTATCCCTGTTATTAACCTGTGCCATTTCCCTCCACACTTATTCAAATTCATGACTCAATCTATCTCTTTTCCCCCGCCATTTTTTCCTCCATGTGCTTTTGCATTTTCCCCGTGTTGATCTATATTCCACTATAGAGATTTGCTGTTTATACAGAGGCGGCGTTTCGATTGCATCCGCTAGTGTGAAAAAGGAATGAATATGAATCCTACATGACAATGTTTTTGATTAAAAGCGACACGAGGCACGTGCTCGAGAAAAGCTGCATGCAAAAATCAAACGCATATACCTGGATATGCAAGGCTACGCTAGTCACTATATCACTTCTGAAATCCCACAAATCATACGCCACACAAACACTGAATTTGCTCAAACAAAAGCCTACGGTTTGCTTTAAATTGAATTTCACATCTTTACAGAAGCGATTCTCAGAAAAAGCGCCACTGTTTTGACAGGTAGACAGCAGGTCAAGATTTATTGTAGCTTTTGCCGAAATGCATCAATACCTCTAACTGTCTGTCACTCCCTCCACTGTTTTTCACACTATATTTCCCTTTACTCTAAGTGATAAACTATCTGTACGCCAAGGCAAAACACTGCACGTTTATTTGTACCGCATCATTCAAACACAAAAGCACAAAGGCACGTTAAACTGCGTTACGGATTAGAGGGGATCCAGAACAACAAACACGTTCTACTCCATTCTCTGTGAAAGAAATACATCGAAATAATACAGAATGAAATGTAATGAAAACAAGATGTAATATAAAGGTGCGTGAAATGAATATGAAGAAAGTTACAATTAAAAACCTTGATTTGCAGTTTCACATCAGTAAAAAGTGTGTGTGTATAACTTTGATCTGCGACTTCAGACAGAGCGTAGAGTGTTTTTATGATATCTTAGTTTTAGATAGCATTGCCTTTTCGAGAGACAGGTTAAAAGAATCATAAATCCAGCCATGAAACTCATGGGGACATAAATAATTGTTTCTGTTGTTGGCCTAACAACTCTATTTCTCATCTACCTCTTGGCAGTTGAGGCATATTCTCAGTGACTGTAACAGCCAGAAAAGTCCATTTCAAGCATGACCTGAAACCCAGAGCAGCCACTCAGTGCCCCTAACAGATCTGGGAGTAACGTTGCCTGCATTTGGAGTTTCATCTCCCTGGTTGGTTTTATTCCCACCCCAACACCTCTGCCATTTATTTACCACAGACTTATTTAACTAGGCAATTTACTAGGTACACCTGTTCAACTGATCGTCATCTAAACAACCAGTCACATGGCATGTAGTCATGATTAGACATGCTGAAATTTAATCTTCCGAATGGGGAAGAAAGATGATTTGATGACTCTGAATGTGGCACAGTTTCTCAAAAAAAACAAACATCTGCAGGCTTTACAGAGAAAGGTCCAAAAAAAGAAGAAAATAACCAGTGAACGGCAGTTCTCTGGGTGAAAATGCCGTGTTGATGTCTGAGGTCAGAGGTGAATGGCTGACCACACGAGCTGGTAATAAGGCAACAGTAACTCAAATAAAACACCACAGCCTACCTGGGTTGTTATTGCTGACCATGTAAATCCCTGTATCACCACAATGAACCCTTTTCTGATTCCAGCAGGATAATGCACCATGTCACATAACTCAACTCAAACTAGTTTCTTGACCATAACAATGAGTTCACTGTGCTCAAATGGCCTCCAGAGTCACACGATCTCAATCTAATAAGGCTCCTTTGGGATGTGGTGGAATGGGAGAGTCCCATCATAGATGTGCAAGCGGCAAATTTGGATCAACTGTGATGCCATCATGTCAATATGGACCAAAATCTCTGAAGAATCTTTCCAGCACCTTGTTAAATCTATGCTCTGAAAAATTAAGACAGTTATGATGCAAATTGCAAACTAGCAAACAGTATTAGCAAGGTGTACCTAATAAAGTGGCCGGACAGTGTCTCCTTATATAATGTTGGAATGCTATTGCGCATGCAATCCCAGCAGAAGGAGTTAATGTGAATATATATGAATATATAAACAAAGACAAACAGAGTTTAAACAAAAAACGTGCCCACAGCAGACACATGCCCCTGACATCATTGTATTTATAAATGATAACACATCTCATTGGAAAAAGAGATAAGATATTTTGAGGTCATTGTATACAAACAGCATCAATCACAGTCTAGTCAATTGAAAAACAAAACAAAGTAAACCAAAAATAAATAAATAAAACAAAATAGAAGCTTTCTCTTGTTTTGTTTTATTTTTAAATTCGATTTTTTTTTTAGCAACGGAGAAACTGGGTGATTGCTGAGCGCCAACTTAAATATAAATGCCTTTAAGGGCACAGTTAATCAACAGAGTCCTCGGAGTCAAAGTTCACTACAGGAGCAGCTACCTGGTGAAATTCAGCTCACAGCAGGAACAAGAGCCCATGTGGAAACATCAAAATGTGAGGCTACATTTTATATTCATCACTATGTCGACCACCACCACAACTATTTTTTGTTTTGTTTCATTATTCATTAAGATCCAGAGCACAGCAAATATTTTTGGAGTATAATTTACAGTCCTATGAAAAAGAAAGTTTTCCCAGGACTGGATAAAATCTTGTGGAAAACTTGCATTCTTACTGCCTACACAGTAATGAGAGGGTAGGTAGTATCACCACCTCTCTAAAAGCAGAAGTTTGGGTAGTTTGCAGGCCTGGAGCATTCAGGTTGGTGATAATACAATGCCGCAATCTTCCCAGGAGTGGACGTTCCAGCAAATTCATCCCAAGGCCAGACCATGCAGTGCTCAAAGAAATTCGAAAAAACAACTCTACAGCCCACAGTTTGCATCTTTAATGTTAAAGTTCATGACCGCACAACTAAAAAAGACTGAACAAGTATGGCTGGTTTGGAATGGTTTCCAGGAGAAAGCCTTCTTACTCCGAAAACAACATGTTACCATGGCTTAAGTTTGCAAAGTTGAATCTGAGGAAAGCACAAGACTTCTGTAACCTTTAGGTAGATGAGACAAAAGTGGAGATGTTTGGCCATAATTCACAGCACTACATTTGGAGAAAACCAAACACAGCATATCAGCACAAACACATGACACCAGCTGTTGAGTATGGTGATGGAGGGGTGGTGTTTGGGCTTTTGTTGCAGCCACAGGACCTGGGCACCTTGCAGTCATTGAGATCACCTTCTCTGTATACCAAAGTATTGTAGCTCTAATGTAAAGCTATCTGTCTAGCATAATTATACTGTTTGGTCTAGAAATCACACAATGATCCTAAGCAGAGCAACAAATCTACAACAGAATGGCTGAAAAAGACACAAGTCGAGTGGTGCAGTGGCCCAATCAAAATGTAGTTCTCAGGAACAAATGTCTGCAAACTTCAATGACCTGACTTAAAGTTGTGAGGTGAAATTAGCTTTTTCATCTGCTGACATCCAGTTTACAAAGTGAAATATACAAAAAAATACATTTACATATGTTAATAAGAGATGCAACAACGCAGCATCAGTCATTAGTCTGTTGTGAGGAAGTGATTTTTAACTTGTCATGTGGAATAAAAGGTGATCATATTTGGACAAGAGGGTGCTAAGTTACCAACTAACCTCAGGATGTTTACTTTTTCTACCAGCCTTTAAATGTATTTATTTTTAAAATGGGTATTTTAAAATCAACTGACTCACGTTTGGAGTCAACCTCAAGTGGCCGATTTCAGCCCCGGCGGTTTCAGCTTTATTGTAATATTGGTGTACTATAAATACAAGTGGAACAACTGACACAATATAAATAACAAACTAATAGGACAAAAATGCCAGCTGGAAGCTATCATCTTCTAAAAAACAAATTTAACATAAACCGAACCTTTACACACGAGAATATATGTATTCATTTATGATTTAATGTGTAACGTGATTTGTGAATAAATTATATTTGTGCAGTGCTTGTAGATGTATGCTGCAGTGATATGCTTTTGGACTTAGGCAAAGTAAAAGTACCAGTGAGTAATAAAGCATTCATTCTCATGCTCTGGTTGGCATGCTGTCATACTGTAGACAGAAAAATATTTAAAGGGCATTATGCCCCAAAATATAGCCTGCAAATCAACTGTGAGCAAAATGGTATCTGACCTAAATTCAATTTAAAGTCATTAAATAGTTTTTGAGCTTGTGTGAAGGTTCATCAAAGATAAAAAGCTATTAGCTTTACTCTTTATTTGATGCAAGCCGAACTGACAATTGCCAACAAGCGAGATTCAACCCCAAGCAGTTATTTTAAACTCTTGGAGTCTCAAGGTTTTGAAGGGTGTTTTGACAGGCACGGTGCATTTGCTGGGGAGGCTAATTGACTTGCAGCAGCTAATTAATTCAAAGGTTGCAAGGTTGTGATAACAGTGTAATGAGAGAAGGGAATGTCAACACCAGTTGATATTAGCCTCGCTAAATATAGATGAGATGATGTTCGACAGCTTTTCTGTGGGGAAATGGGGTCCCAGATGTAAAAACAGATGGTGATGACACAATGTGGAGACAACAGAGCTCTTCAGGCTGTAAGCTGTACACCGGGGTACGGCATCATGTTTTAATAGACCCTCAAAATCCAGGGTCATTGTAGCGTAGTTCAAAAACATCTTTACTCACACACTAAGCATTTCCTTGTTTGGCAATTAAGGCAAAAACAAAATTAAGAAATGTGTTTTGATAGTCTGTTTTTTTAAAAAAAGGTTAATAATCATTAGTTGAGCGGTTTCAAAAACAAAGCAATGAGGTGCTAGATTAAGAATAAAAAAAGAGAGAAGCAAACAATTACTGCTTACTGTACAGACTTACTCATTTACTGTGTTGTGATTACAGACATTTAGAGGCTTTTTAAAAACGTGTTTTTTCAATCCTTTAAAGCGACTTGACACCCTAAAGCTGAAAGTTGTGAACTTCCTTCTTCCAACAAACTCTGTAGAGGAAATTAAAAAACAGAATTCTGCCACTGGGACCGAGTCTATTGTCATCCTGACTTGAAATGGCGTAGGTGGATGTGGCTCTAACTTCTAGGTGAAATAACACCTCCATGCGTGGACTACACCGACCTGTCAAATGTCCAGCTGAGTCTCAGTGTCAAGACAGGCATTTCTACCTGAAAGCCAGTGGGGTTTTTAATAACCACATCTCGACTTAAACCTGGCTAATCAATCATTCAACTTGCGTGAGAAAGTTCGAAGATTGCGGAAAACTGGGGAATATCTGTTTTTCACACCGTTGTGAGACTCAGTAAATGAGAAGGTGGAACATACAGACACACTGGCCTAATTTGACACCTGCAGTTGGCAGATTGTGTACAGTTTGATTAAGGGTGATATTTTACTGTCTGCTGAAAAGAAAGAAAGAAAAAAAGATGAGACCAGTGGTTATTATCTCACATGGATTGCTGCTTTTGCAATCCAAAAACAACAACAACAAACTGTTGAACTCAATTGGTCTTTCTACTCAGCTAAAGCAGGAATCAATCTGCTTTAATAGGGACAGCTGGGGTCCATT
Source organism: Benitochromis conjunctus (assembly GCA_015052645.1). NCBI lineage: Eukaryota > Metazoa > Chordata > Actinopteri > Cichliformes > Cichlidae > Benitochromis > Benitochromis conjunctus. The sequence continues at coordinate 5,210 of VOQK01001294.1, read as the reverse complement.
TGGTTGACCACGCAGTAGGGCCGACCTAATTGGCATGTCAATGTCTATTATCAGGAAACCGCAATTTGTCTCACTTTAAACCCAGAGAAAGCCTCACGGTTCCAAAACGTTGGCAAGTTATTTTATTATTTCATATCAGAATCAAATGAGAAAGTGAACTAACCAGATGAGCTGCCTCCAACATGGAAATTCACTGCTGTATAAAACACAATGTTCCTCGAGTGTGTCTTGGAAAACAAGTGATGCTGAAAACCTTGAGAGGCATCTAAGCTCAATCATGTTTTCCTTGAGTTGAACATATTTTCTAATTATGCCTTGTCCCCTTGGGCTGACAGAAATGTTCTCCGAGCAATAGAGTTGTGACATTTTAAAAATGAGGAATGCCAGACAATTAAGGCTTAAGTGGGATTACCTTCTCTTGTGCAACCATAACTTGCATGTTAGGGTGGAAGGCTGTGTGCAGCCCAGTAATATGCTCTTTATTCTTGTCTCCTATCCTATAGTTTCGCTGGCACAAATGTCACACGAGTTGGGGCATTGTTATTACTAGTTTTCTTTCCATGCTGGGGTGAAGCATCATGTCACATGAGTGTACACTAAGGCCACTGACATCAATTTAACCCAAGGGTCTGCTTGCAAAATGCCAGGTTTCTTGGTGATTTGAAGCATAAATGTAAAAAAAATAGACAAACTGACAACATCTAAAGATTTACATATTTCACAGTCATTAAAAAACTCAATATGAATATAAAATTACTTCCTATAGCATGCATTTTAGTAAATAAAAAAAAATGTTTTATGTTGTTTGTCCTCATGTTGAAATCTCTTACAGATCGTTTTCTGAGAGGAGGAGATGTGCAGCCATAAAGGAGACTATCTATCATGGCATCTTAAGTCAGTGTCAGAAAGTAACACCCATCCACTGTCTCCTCTTCAGCGGCTGCATAAATAGCTGCTGAGATTGCTGATTGATAATTATTCTTATCTCCAAATGTCTCCTGTTACGAGGAAACAAATAAGGGGGAGAGGGAAGCGGGAGCTGGCAGGCAGAGGTCAATGGGAGGACTTCTACATTTCATCCGGCACACATTGAGAGATGGAGGTGCCAGAGTGTGACACTCTCCGACCCCTAGGTGAGATCTAAGAGGGATGATAAAGGCAACTGACGGGGAGAAAATTGGCACATAATTACAAAGGCTAGAGGGGCACATTTTGTCTACCCTTGTCTCTTTCTCTCTGTCATATAACACACGCGCGCAAGCGGGATTGCGTGCACACACGCACACAACGCAACAGTGACATGTCAGGAGGAACACTGTGCGGCGTTCACAGGTAGAGACTGAAATTACCTTTAACTCCAGTTCCACCATAATACCTGCTTGTTGTTGTTTGCTTTTGCTTGTTTCTGCAGGCACTGGTAAAATATGCCATATCACGACATTTTAGAGGAAGTGGCCTCATTTACATGGTGACCTTTTGCCTGTTCATTTCACGTCAGGCTTTGAAAAGTTAGGTCATCAACGTTTTACGCTGGAAGTATCTGCTTCTGCTGTTATATTTACTGTGATAATGGAGCTAAATGACAGCAAGAATGTAAAACTGGCAGGTCCAAGTCAACACCGCTGTTAACTTTTATCTGAAACAGAGAATACCGTACCTCAAACCGGTCCAGCATCTCAGATCACATTTAGTGCCAACAGAAAAAAATGAGCCCTAAATGTGGAACAGCAGAAAATAAGGCCAAAGTGGTCGAGGGTTTCGTGTGAGAGTGTCTTCACTTTTTCTGCTGGATATCAGTGTTTAACCTCATCATAAGCCAGAATCCCATTTTCACATACCTGCTAATTTTTACCTACCTCAACCAAGTGCTCTTACATTTTTCAGCCACTTTTATATGTCTGCACCATTATAATAAAGGACAGCTTTTTGTAAATGGTCAAATCGATGCAGAAGAGGCAGAGACACCTTGTCATACCTGGTTCCTACAACACACACAATACAACTCATTTTATTTGACATCTTATTTGGAGATTTAAGCATTTCATAATTATAGAAGCAAATCCGTCTGCACGACGTCACTGTTTTCTACGGGTGAGCACAGCAAATGCGCTCAGAGATCCATTTCATTTTAAATGAAATGGATCTCAATTCCTTGTAACGTTTCAATATTTGTGTACCCACCGACATCCCCCCACCACACACATACACTCTCCCGATGTCCCATCAGCCACCTCTGCTGCCCATTAATCATGTCATGCGTCCTTCTCCGGATGTACCCCAGAGATTGCTGAGGGGATCAGAGGACTGAACTGTACTTGAACTGGAAAAAAAATGTAATAAAGCAGTTCAAGCAGCTGAACCAAATCGTGTCTTAAGAAAATTATGTATGTGCATGTGCGTGTGCATGCTTGTGTGTGTGTGTGTGGAGGAGGACAAGAGAGACATTAAAGTGCTGTGATGCTGGCTTAACTAGCAGTACTGTCCAAATGGATATGCTTGGCTTTTAGTAATGTTATTCCTTCGGAAGTGCTTTCTTAATCCCAAAGAGTTTTTTCCCCGCTGTGGCCACCCTTGCAGATTCTGTTTCTCAGAGGCAAGGTGGGCACAGATATATCACATTCTTTGTGCTGGTCATCAAAAAAGTGATAAAAATCACAGAAAATTGTTTTAACTGAACGGCATCTAGAATGTACAGAAGAGGATAAGGGCCACTGGAAAAAAGAAGTGGGGACGGAAAAGTCAGAATTCTGACTAAACGTCAATTTATTGGTTTCCGCACATGAGGTTATTGTGCTGTTCTTTCATGGATGAAAGTAAATTAGTGCTCACATTATTTTTTTGAAATCTTTTTCTGCAGTTGGGTTAAGTTTCATGTTGTTTCATCAGCATTTTTGGTTGGGACTCCAGTTCAAGCAGGTTTCACTCACAAAGGAGGGTCAGCTTACACTGGTTAATCCATGAGCTGACAGGTGGCTTGGCCTGGTTCACCAGAGACGCTTTGCTCCTTAAAGGTACAGTTACAATGGTTTAGATAGGCCTGTTTTAAGAATTCATTTGTTCACCCACTCAGCACCTCTTAAAGTATAAGAGTTCTTTGGGGGAAAATCCAGACTGTATTCCCGTTTAAGATCAGCACGCAGGAAAAAAACAGTACTTGCAAGTTGGTACTTTTAACTGTAATTTTGCATGTGATTAAAGAAAAAAAGAAATTCCTATTCACTTGAATCAAATCTCCATTGTTCTCCCACTGATTTTACCTAGATCATTGTTATCTGTTGCAAATGATGATGATGATTTAGTGCTGTAAGACAGACAATGATTTGACACTGTTCCAATGCCGGATCAATAGCTTTGTTGACAGAGAATCCAGCATTGCCCTAACAGTACAGGGCCTGCTCCATTATGCTAAACCCAAGACTTGGAGGGGCAGCAGTAATTGTCTAAACAACACACCTTACATTCCTCAGTTGATGCGGCATTGACATCCAACATATTGGATTCCATGCTGAAGCAATCAGGCCAAGACTGCAGTGTTGGGGCACTCGAAGATGCGACCAGGAGCCAGGATAATTAACATTTATTGATACATGACTGCTGTAAGCCTGTTTGCCCAGTGAATTAAACCAGCTCATTACAGGCTTAATGGTGGGTAGGGGGGATAAATAATAGATGCTGGTCCACTCACTGCCACTTTAGAATGCATCAGGAGACATCCCCCCAAACCACTGCCTCTCCTCCCCGCCATTCCTGACATCAATTTGCCCCACACAAAGTCAAGGCATCCTCCCTTGAAACCAAAACTGACATCGCCACTTTAATCCCATTCAAATGGTCTCATGTGGGCTTGGTTGGAGACTTTAATGATGGCAATTGTGCATTAAAGGTTAGATGTGCTGGATACTAAATCAGAATCAGGCAGGCACATTTTCAGTATGTTGAGGTTATGATAATTAGCAGCGTAAATTATGTTTGGTGTACACCTCATAGATTGTTAGCACTGTGGGGAGGATTTAGAGATAAAACATAGATGTCAAGATTGAAAAAAAGTTATTTATAGGTGCAAACATCACAGAAAGGTAGTTCACTTGCTCTGTTGTGTGCTCACTCTCTGCTGCCTTAGCTCTGCCTGAAGAAATGAAAAAACCAATACAGCAAGGCATCCTCACAAACAGATGATGCTTTTTGTTGTGCTTCTTACCTTCTGTGCCTCTCTTGTCCTCTCCCATTGTTCTCCTCCCTGACAACATAACTTTCACCCTGCTGCTTCCTCACCTCCCTTCTGTAACCCCTCATGAAATCCTGCCTTGTTGAGCTTTAACCTGCACAGCCTTGTGCATTTCACTCACTTCAAAAGCTCATAAATATACTGAGAGCAAAGTGCGGAAGAAAGTAGCCATGCTTTAGATGAGTGTTTGATTTTCCTCTGTGTGCTCACCATTGCCTAATCCAACAGTATCTTTTTTTTGCTATGTTGCAGCCCTTTTTTGCAGAACATTACAGGATTGACATAAAAAATATGTAGCTTTTAAAGGCAGTTCCATGGCATTTAATTGATACAAGGCAGCACAAATACATAATGTATCAGGAGTATATTTTTCTTACTGTTTGCAAATTGAGCACAATTTATCAGTATGAGCTGTGTTGTACTTTAGTTTAATGTGTTGGGAATATATCAGCTGTGTGAACAGACTGCCTGTAATCTCATCAAAAATACAAAACTTTGCACAGGGCTGTTTTATAAATGATTGGAAAACAGTCTAGGAAGTTAATGATTTTTTTTTTCTTGTTTTATGCATAATTACATTAAATTTGACGAACTGGAAAAAAAAGATAAGAATAAAAACCCTCCGGCAATAAGAAATCTATTGTTGTTAAAAGAATTTTCAATAAGTGTGGGAAGATGAGAGGAGTTGTCTGTTCTGTAATATATAAAGATTTCACAAACATATTCCTCTATTAGATTATAATCACATCATTGTTTTCAGTCTTTCTTTATACTCTCAGGCCACTTTGCTTTAAATGACAAACTGAACCATTATTTCAGTCTCTAAAAGTTCACCTTAAAGAAAACTTTACAAACGGCTTAAGAGCCCCACTATTCACTAGCATCTATTCTTGAAATATCGCCACACAGTAGCCACATAGTCATTGGGATGTCAGATGTATTGACACATGTTTGAATTGGTTCTTGCATAAGCACCAGAGGACAG
>VOQK01001293.1:4371-14938 GCA_015052645.1 Benitochromis conjunctus | reverse complement strand
CTTATCTTGCAGTTAACCTAACAGTTAAAATACTGTTTTCCATTTCTATTCAAGAATTAGCACATGCTTATTATTTGAGTGTATGACTTATGATGTAGCATCAACCTTCAGAAATTATTCTGTGCAGCTGAGGAATCTGCCAGCTTCAAAGCTTTGTGTGTTTTTTGAACATGACAAGACTATTGCGTAAGCAGTGGGGGACTTTAACAAGCATCTGAAAATGGAGGAACGATCTAAGAAATTGTCTCCAATTCTTCAACAACATAGTTTCATATTTTTATTTAACTTTTAAATAAAAAAAGGTGGTTATACAAAACATTTGCTCTATTGAAACATTTACAGATATTTAAATGTTTACATTCTAATGAGCTTTAAAGTCAATATTTATTATGACCACCTTTATTCTTTAACACAGCCTGAACGCTCTTAGGGAAACATTATAGTTTCTTTAAGTAGTCTTTGGGAATAATTCTCCAGGCTTCTTAAAGGACATTCAAAGCTCTTCTTTGGATGTCGGCTCTCTTTCGTTCCATTTTCTGTCAAGATGAGACCGCACTGCTTAAATTATGTTGACGTCCAGGATCTGGGGCGGCCAATCCATGACTGAGAGTGTTGGCATTGCCAAGTTTTAGGAATCACTTTACCTACTTTACATGTTACCTTTGGTATTTTAAAGAAATGGGAATAATTTATGTGCTTTTTGTACTAAGTTGGTAGCAACAAAGGGCATAAATATACAACTTAAAATGGTATTTATGAATAAAAGATACCTGGTAGTACTTCTGACATTGTTTCATTGACATGTCTTGCCTTGTAAATAAATATATATTTTTTGTAACATTTTTACTTATTTAAGCCTTTTGTAACTATTCTTTGTCAGTTCCAAAGACATATTGATACATTATGTTTCCAGCTCTAATAGGCCATGGGCATTTATGGTTATGTTATTAATGCTATAGTCCAAAAGCATACACAAACACAACAAATACAACAGTGACAACCGAAGCAGAATTTGTCCTCTATTAATGTTCATACATCAGTCCTGCAAAAGATGCTTAATCAGGTTATTTAATGTGCAGTGATTTCTCATTCTACTCAAGAGAGCACGCATAAGTCTTAGTATTTCTTCTCTGTGTAAATCTAATTGATTCACGTTAGGTAAATCTGATGCTGGTAATTAGTTTTTATCCTGAAAGCACATGTGTTCAATCAAAGATTTAGTTTTTGCTTTTGGTTATTTTTATTTAAAGGAGTTCTGTGCTGCTTTTCCCTTATGGATAACAGAAGGAGCCAGAGCTCCTTAAGGAAATTATAAAAACTGTAATGATTAGCTATTGTACTGTCAAACAAGGGAAAAGCAAGATTAAGAACTGTTTGCATGGTAGAAATGTTATAGCATAATTGAATTTACATTCGCACAAACACAGTTTATGGTCACATTTGACCGCTGATTCATGTTGGCCTCTCAGTATACTTGTGTTTTAATAGAAACAAGCAAGACAGCTACAGCCTGGAAATTCTACATATTTTGCACCGACTGCCAGAGGCTAATTAACCCAAAGTTCAACTTGTTGTTCATTTATTTTCCACAAGGGGAATGAAAGCTGTTCCTAATGAGTCGACAGAAAAAAATCTTGTCGGTTTTTACCATTTTGAATATGTAATTAATTTTTTTCTGGGCTGACATGATCTAATATTCTTTTAATCAGTAAAAGAACCTCACATTAAGGGCTCTGTGTGTTAATGTGGCTTTTGGGGACCTCAGAAATAATTTGAAACAGATTTCGACAAAAGAGACGTTATAACTAAATGACATTAAAGAAGGGAGGGTCTTTTGAGGAATGCTTAAACAGTGGGTTAGGAGGAAAGCTATACAGTACCTTAGCTCTGTGAATTGAGAAGGTGTTAAATGCAGAACCAGGAAGGGTCCAACTTTGCCATGCTTTGAAACTCGTTCCTTGAGGGATCAGAGCAAAGCGGCAAGAGCTGCGAACAACAGACACATCCTTTCCTCCCCGATCGCATGGCTGCTTCAAACATGCACATCAAACAGCTGAGAACTAGCAGACGCCCTAGACATGCAGAGACAGACAAAAGTTGGGTGGAAAGTCGGCTGGGTCCCTAAGGTGGGAGTTACGTAACTCCTCTTCTCTTCTACTGTGTTTGAGGAGATAAAAGGGAGTGAGGAGTTCAGGCTAGTGAGATGTTGTTAATCTGCTCTGATAGGGAGTCTTTTTACTCCCATAATTATCCCAGACTTTCTGAGGATAGAAACTGAAGAGACTTAGAACATTAAAAAATCGTTGACTGACACAGCAGACAACAGAAACAGCTTGGATCATTATATTTTTATGTGAGATTTTGAACCATAGAAGGCAGAAGTAATGAGAGAGATTTCCATAAGTCAACCCTGAGAAGCAGATACTGATGCAAAGCCTTTCGCGAGGATTCATCTGCGCTTTAATGGAGCAAATCTTTGAATATTGAATGACTTCTATTTAAAACGACTCCAGGCCAAATAAGGAAAACATCAAAGAAGTGTCCAAAAAAAAAAAAAAAAAAAAAAAGTTGAGAATTTCTTTTTTTGAATGTTTGGCAAGGGCAAAGAGTTTGGATCCTGGCAGGTCAAAAGCCCCTGTCACAGCCAAACATTGTGTCATGCATGTGTGTGCAGACACACAAAAGACAGACTGGACACGTCCTCCTGTTCCAGACACTGCCCTCCATGTGTGTCATGGCCTGCTGGCTCAGATCCATGACAGAACGCCACAGAGTTTCAAAAATCGTTGGTTAGTGTGTGTGTGTGTGTGTGTGTGCGTGCGTGTGTGTGCGCGTGTGTGTGTGTATCTATACTGTGAGTGAGAGGGTGAGGGCTGCCCTGGTGTCTGAACTCTCATGTCGTGCCGGTGACAGTTGCTAATGCAGTACTAACCTCTGTCATGACCTACTTTGCTATGCCACCTTTGTCCAGATCCTTACATTACACACACTCAAGCGCACACACTCACATGGAATATTAATAAATAAAGAAAAAAAATGAATCCCCTTACAATTCCAAAGACATTTCTCAAAAACGATACATGTGCACACGCAGACGTTTGAGCCGATTAGAATTAGGAGCTGACAGCATGGGTTGGGGGACCGAGCTTGGTAAGAGCATGGTTTGACAGCTGAGAAAATGACTACATGTTATAAATGTGACAAGCCCCCAAGAGAGAGGTGATGCAGGACAGAATGATGGCCAGTTTGATTTTCAGCCCAGAAAATAGATATCTATTTAAACCCTCATGTGACTGGCCTTTTCAAGTTGAGCTCAGCACAAGACAAGAGAATTTCATTTAGGAATGCCATTTTACTACTTTTTGGTTTGATGGATTGATTTGGGAGCTTCTGCTTCTTCTCTGAAGGGATTTTTTTCTCCCCTCATCAAATCTGAAGGGAAAAGGATGTTGTGACTTTTTGAATTGTGACCCTCCCAAATGGGTATTATACCCTTCAGTGCACCAATAAGAGGTAGCATCAGCTTGAAATGTGCATGATCGCTCACATTTCTCAACAAAACAGGGGGGGGTCACTTCAGCCAGGGATTGGCGTGGTGCAGTTTTTATCTTGTTGATGCTGACAGCGTTCGGAACCAGTTTTGAGGTCGCATCTGTCTTACGTCTACGGCCATGTTAGTGTGAGGCTGGTGACAGCATCCTGACATACCAATTTCTTTTATTATTGTGTCATACGAAAAGCCAAATGTCCCGAATAGGCTTACAAGAGAGCAACAAGACACCAGAGCTAAAGCAGGACCATAACATGGACTAAAAAAATGATCCAACATGATGTTTTCCAAGCTTTAGAAACATATTAATATCAGCACATGTTGCAACATGTTGATGTCAGTTTAGGAAATGGTTTTGTGAGCTTTTAGCTGAGATTCTTACATTTCTGTGGATAGCACACGTCCATATTTAAATAACAGATCTTGCAGAATACATGCAGAATGAGACACATGCTTAAATACACTTGTTTCCTATCTAGAAACAAACTGTTAACACTGCAGCTAATGAGTGCACTGTCCAGCCACAGCAACAGTAGCATCATATAGCTAGCCACATTATGATCTCGGACTCTGCTACTTGTCTTTTTGTTAATTTAGCATATGTCTGTCTTTAGCAGTTTAGCTTGCTGATTGGCTCAAAGATAATGTGCACACTGTAGCTGTGTAGTGTCATCACAACCAATTCTGTAACATCCTGTAAGGTGGCTCCTCTTGTTTGTGCTACCCTTTAGCTTAGCTTCTGCCAAATAGAAGAAGGAGAAGTCCCCATAAAGCCTTCACAGGACTTCTGTCAGAATCAAACATAAACGTCTGCATCAGATTTCATGGTATTCCGTTAAACAGCGGTTGAGTTGTTTTGAAGCAAAGCCACAAAGTTTGAATCTCATGAAAAGTAAGAAGATCAACAAAAGTCAGTAGAGTCCATCATGTGGGACTCCACTTTTAACCACATTTTAACTAAAGTTCATTGGAGTCTTTAGAATGACCAAGTTTAGCTGAGAGTAATATCACTTTGCGGAGTAGACTAGATGGAGGAATAGCTTTTTGATTATAGCCATGTTGTGCACAGCCTCTATAAATGGTTAAGAGTGTGTATGTGTGTGCATGTGTGTCTGCATGTTTGCACAAATCGATACGGTTGGTATCACCCCCCTGAGTCTGTCTCCCCCTGCTCTTAGAGATAAAGCAGAGAGAGCAGACCTCCAGCCAGACGTATGAGTGGGATTAACAACAGACGCTTATTTGGGAGAAGAAAAGAGGCAAAAGCTAAAGATATAAGGATTTCAACACTTTTCATTATTTTGTAGAGATGTGTACAGCAGGTACTGTCAAGGAAAAGGTCAAAATCAATCAATCCAATGTTCTCTGTCAACCTGCCTCAAATTGCATATTGACCCATTGTAACAGTCTCCAAACTGGTGGATTAGTATGTGTTGACAACTTTAATGCTAGAGTGGAGCTTTTCTGCAAGAGTATCTATGTGCCGTTACTGGGTATCTCATGGAGTTTGAGTTGACATTACTAAGCCAGAGTTGTTCATTTCACTCCTTTCTGCGCTATCTCTTCCGTTAAAACTTTCTCTAACATGTGTGACTGAGAGAGATAGGGAGAGAGAGAGAGAGAAAGATAGAGAGGTGGTTGCTTACATAGCAGAATGCCAAACATGTCCACGTTTGTGTGTATGTGCGTGTATATCTGACACTTGAGAGTTATCTCGATCTGTTACTGTCTGCTTTCTGCAGGAGCTGTCAGTGCCACACACACACACACACACACACAGAAATATATATATAAATATATGAAATGATGTGTAGCTACGTTGACTCATTGGCATCCACTGGGTTCGCATATAGCATGTTGAACAGGAAGTACTAGCTTTGATATGTTGATGAGAACCTTTTATGTTGTGTGTTTGTGTCTCAGAGAGAGAATGTGTGTGTGTGTGTGTCTGTGCATGTGTTTTACTCTTTTGCTCAAGAGCAGGAGGGAGATGCTTCAGATGTGTTGTCCTTTCATTCCGGAGTCCTCCTTTGAGGTAAGAGGATCCCATGGAAACTTAACATTTCATTGTGGCTTGCCGCTGATAAAGATTGAATTATCTGTGTTCTCCTTAAATCCCCATTCAATTTTTTTTTAACAGGGATGAAAGATTTTGTCTGCGGTGCCCTGGGAGCTGTGTACCCCGCTGTTTGGTAATATCTGAAATTAATTCCTCCACCCGTCCCAGTTGTGCCTAAACAATTCAAGGGCAGTGTTAGATCCTCAAATTGAGAATTTACTGAAAGGCCTTTGTACCACCGCCAGTGATAGCGTTTTTGTTAAGGATAATTCCATTTATCATTACTGTGTCCTACCACAAACTGGTTTGTATTACCCAAACAACAAATTATATGTGACGCTCAATCACAAGGGTTGTTACTCATTAATGGAAGTTGGGTTTTTTTTCCCCCCTCTTAAAGCAAGTGTTAAAGAAGAAGAAAGAAAACAGATAATTCTTTGAAGCGGAAGCAGAGGTCTCCACAAAGACGAATTTCAAGAAACAGAAGGCAGGGTGGGAATGGAGAAAGGTGAAGCAGAAGACTCTGTTTTCGGTTTTGTTGAAACCACACAAGCATACTTAATTCTATCCAGGCAGGGGTTGCTCATAAATTCAACACTATCTGGACCTTAGTTTCTCATCCACTCAATATTTCCACTATACACACATGCACAAGCACGATCACCTTTCTTGGCCTTTGCCCTGGCTCAGAAGATGGTTGCCTCGAGATGTGAGCCGTTCTGAATGCAGATTCTGCGTGCTGGACCACAAATATAATAAAATATAGACACTGCTAATAGAGTCTGGCAGTTATGCCTTTGGATGAGGTTAAAGGGCTTCCTTTTTAACTCAGCACTACATTTGAAGGGTCTCTGGTGATTAAACCAAGAGTTAATTGTACGAATTTCAAGAAGCAGAACTTTTCAGCCATGCGAACATGAAATGATCATTTTACCTATTGTTACATTTACAAAAACAAGAACCAAAACCAAAGACATGCAAACAGAAAGATCTTCAAAGAGTGTTTGATCTCCAGTTGAGCTGTAGAGCAATTTTAGTCTAAAATATTAACTTTTTCTTTCTTTTTCTTTTTTTTTGTCTTATGCATGCATATAAATATACAGTTGAATTCAGATGAAAAGTTCACCAAGTAGTTTCACAGTATTGCACAGCAGCTGCACAGTATGGTGAAAACCAAGCCAAAGAGCAAAATGACAAAGAAAAAAAAAAAGTGGGATTCAACTTTAAGAGAAATTATCTTTGGAAATGTTTCACGAGGAAAGAAATGCACTGAGTTTGTTTAGGACACACTCCATACATTTACATGGGCTACACAAAATGAAAACAGCTTTTGTCTACGCTAAAACTTCACAGAACACCTTAAATGCTGACACTTTACTTACTTTTATTTATGTAACTTTAAACACATTTTGTGGCTATGTGATTGAAAGATAAAAACACATCACCGGTCTAAAGTAACAAAAAAATGATATAGCAGATCTGTTTGCAATGCTGTTAATCACTGAGCAAGATTAGCATTCATTTGAACCTATATTTAGGACCATATTCATTCACCTTTTAGTTCTAATTTGGTTTTTCTGTTTTGTTTTTTAAGGTCCTCCATCACCTAAAATGCATAGCTCTTTAATTGCAGGTTTTTATTGGGTGAACATAAATATATGGTATAATATATGAGCTAATTAAGTAATTTGCTTCATTGGTGAGGTGTCAGCAGTAATGTGGCTGTTGTAGCCTTGATTGCAAAGTGGCAGAGATGACTCTCTTCCACAGAGATAGGGTGACACCGGTAGAGACCTGGGAGTAGACCTGCTGTTCCTGTGTTGAAAGGAGCCAGTTGAGGGGGTTCGGGCATCTGGATAAGATGCCTCCTGGGTGCTTCCCATTGGAGGTTTACCAGGCAAGTCCAACTTGGAAGAGACCTCAGGGTCTCTCCAGAAGCTTCTGGTGAGATTATACATCTTATCTGGCTTGGGAACGCCTTGGGCTTCCTCCAGGAGGAGCTGAAAAATTGCTGCTGGGAGAAGGACATCTGGAATATCCTGCTTAGCCTACTGCCACTGCAAGACAATTTTGGATAAGCAGGAGATAATGGATGATTGATGGCTTCATAATTAGCTAGCAACAGGTCTGTAAACTGATTGGTTAACTTCAAAGAAATGTGCTACTTTGTGGAAATAATTCAACAATGCAATGTTTACATACACTATCAGAGAATTCCCTCTGCGTGATTGACAAAGCCAGAAACCAATGCTGAATCTTACTGAACCTTAGGGTCCCCACTCTGCACTTCTTTAAAAAGTCAAGATTGTCTAGTAAAAGTAAAGAGAGTTTCAGAAACACTTCTGAAAATCCCTTGACTGAAGAGCAAAAAATATTCAAGCCCAGACTTTGACTTGGCCAGTCCATCTATTCAAGTATTTGAGATTCCCTTTTCTTGGTCAAAGAGTCTCTGCACAACATTGAAATCTGCTTGGGGTCATTGTCTTGTTAAACCCATAATTAATCAGTTTTACTTCAAAATGTTCATCATTTTTTTAGGACAGAATTTCTAGGTGTAGCCAAGTGGCAGAGGCTTGCACTTTGGTAGTCTCAGAATCTCATCTTTGCTTTTCACAGACGATGTGGTTCAGTTGGCTTCATCAGGCGATGGCCTCCAGTTCGTACTGGAGCGGTTTGCAGGTGAGTATGAAGCAACAGGAATGAGAATCAGCACCTCCAAGTCTGAGGCCATGGTCCTCAGCTGAAAAGGGTGAAGTGAAGTGAAGTATTGAAAGAACGAGATTGTGAATACTGTACAAGTAACGGAAAGGAGCTTTCTCAAAAGGGCAGCTGGCCGGTTTCTTAGAGATAGGGTAAAGAGCTCAGGAGGGGCTCCGAGTAGAACCACTACTCCCCTGGGCACCTCCTGGGTGAGGTGTTCTGGGCACATCCCACCGGGCGGAGGCCCCGGGCAGACCCAGGACAAGCTGGAGGGATTATATCTCTTTGCTGCCCTGGGAATGCCTCAGTGTTCAACCCCAGAAGAGCTGGAAGAGGTGGCTAGGGAGAGGGAGGTCCCTAGCCACTTGGGCTTCTCTACTTAGGCTGACCCGGCCCCAGATGAGGGGAAGAAGATGGATGGAGGGGTCGGCTGGGTGGATCAGGAGGGATTTCAACTTTTTTGGTGAATCCAAGACGTTGTGGTAGACCTTCTTCTTCATGAATACTGTCGAATTTCACTAATGTGTCCATGCCACTTCTAGAATAACTATACCATAATGGAATCTTGCCCCCTTTTCACTGTGTTTGCAATCCATCTAACATTCTCCAGCTTTTCTGTGGACATAAACACAATATTGCTGACTGAAGAGCTGAAATTTGTACTTGTCTGTCCAGAGTACCTTCTTCCAGTTATCTACAGCTCAGTGTTTGTGATCAGCTTTCATATTCTGCCTCTTCCTTGGCACATTTTGTAAGTACCAGTCTTGGTAATTGACTCCAAGGCATGACCACACTGTGAGAACACTTTTAGTCTTGCCCTGATTGTCTCAAAGATCATCCATCATCACAAAGTGCTTTTTTGCAGACTCTTTCCTTTTCATTGAGTTCTCTACAGTTCAGATTTTTTGAACAGGAGTGAGGAATTTACAACGCAGTCCACATATATATACCTACAGTTTGATCCTGCAGACTGGACTTCCCTGAGTCAGAAGTGTCAGAAGTGTAATAAGAGTAACGTTTTAACAAAAAGAGTCCTTTACATGTTTTTGGCACAAACATCAGCAATAATGTACCAATTAACCTTCCCCACAAACTGCATGTCTTTGGACGGTGGAGGAAGCCGGAGTCCCCGGTGAGAACCCACACAAACACGGGGGTTCTCACCGTGAACTCGAGAACATGCAAACTCCACACAGAAAGACCCCGGCCTGATGGTGGAATTGAACCTTCTAGCTTTGAGGCAACAGTGCTAACCACCGTGCCGCCCCGATTTTGGTTATTATTCACGTTAATTTAGTGCAGCTTACAGGTGCAGGTGGTGATCTAATAAATGTGTTATGCACTGTATTTATATACATGACCATTACATGCATTGTTAGTTTAAAAAAAATGTTGATTAGAACAGCTTTTAAAATTTCCTAATTTGATCCAAAATTCACTGGAAGATTCAGAAATTTGCCCAAAGTTTGTAGTAAAAAAATTACATAATATGTTTTGGGTTTTTTTTGGCAGTTTTACCTGATTAAAATTTCAGTGTCATTCAGATTTAACATCTTCTGCTTCATTAGATGTAGAGAAAAAGGTTTCTAATGCAAGCAAAGAATCTGAAAGGCGAGAGAGGTAAAAGAGACTAAATACTCACACTAACAACTGAAGGCCAGAAAGAGATTTGAAAAGGAAGCTACACTTCTCTGATTGCGGTATTATAACATGCAAAAAAGAAAAAAAATGCAAACAGCACTGATAATTTAATGTGGCAACCTGACTTGCCACAGAGGCAATCCTTCTAATAGAACCACTATGATTTATTGCTGAAACTCTCCACAATAGAGACTGTAATGGGCTTTATTCATATTTTTATTTTATGAAACACGATGAAAGGGGTCATGGTGGCCATTAAGCGGATTAATGGTATGTGTTGGGTAAAGAAGATGCTATAAAGCCTTAAAAGTTAATGCTGTCATCTGCAGACTGCTGCCTTGATGGAGTGGGAGGGGCTACATGCAGCTAATAGACATAATTCAGCCAGGTAATGTTGGATCACTGGGGGACAAGATGGATATCACTTGGCAATGTTATAGGGTGTGTCGTAGTGTGCCGGCACATTTACGCAGGTTATTTATGCTCCATAATGAAGAGCATAATGAAAATTGGACACAACTATAAATATGAGCAGGGAAAGCGTAAATGTGGAGGGATAATCATTGATGCAATTAAGATGTCGTACACATGCAGTGTGAGCCTGGCCTCCCCTGACT
>VOQK01001289.1:260-16936 GCA_015052645.1 Benitochromis conjunctus | reverse complement strand
GGGGGTTTTTTTCCAAAAAACCCCCCCCCCCCCCGTTTTTCAGCAACAACACTGATACAGAAAGTGCAAAATACATGCATGAGTTGCAAATGGTGCACAGGCGAGCATGACAATAAGAGATTGGTAATGAAGCTAAATGATGACTATTCCCTAATTTGGTTCGGCGAACTGTTACGTTAACCGTAAACCTAACCTTGAATCACAACTGAGGCACGTTAGCTCTCACACAGTCACCATTTTGGGGTTTTTGGGGGTTTGTTGTTTTTTTTACACAGCAGCCGTCCTCAGGTTGAGTCCTGAGCTTCACACACCTTCACAGCTGGCGGGATATTTTGATCTTACTTTTAGGTCATGGTGTGTGCGTTTCTGCTTAAATTTAAACATGCACTACTAGTTGTTGTGCCATCGCTGTGCACACAGATGTTTACCAGAAATACTGTGACCTCTCTAATGATTAGCATTGCAGTTGACTGGTCTTTATTTCCATGTAACATTAAATAAAACAAAAGGCAAAAAAGCATCAGACTATTACCATAATAGCCATTCCTGTAATTGATTGATACATGAAACATGATATAACTGGTACATATTAATTATATACAGTATTTACACGAGCCTGGTTCGCATGCACTTTTTTAATGTTTGTTAGTATACCAGTAACACTAAAATATTGTCACCAAGCCCGGTAACAATATTTTGTAGCATAAGCTGCTAAAGTTAGATAAATTATTACACAGGAACATACATTTCAGTGTTTAGGAAACATTAAGAAACTAAAAAATAAAAATAAAAGAAGAAGGAAAAAAAAACTATTCTGTGAACAACCCACACAGCAGATGTAATTGATTAACTATTTGAAGCCTTATCGTGCTTCACAGACGTGATTATTTTCCACCCTCCGGGGATATTTAAAGGGCCAGTTCACACAAATTACTAAAGCAGATTATATTTTTTAAAACCTCTGTTTATATACATGGTCCCACTCTCTCGCTCGGTGTGCCACACCACGATGATGGCCATTAATTTAGAGGTTGGTTGTTGATAACTGCGACACTGGCTTGTGTAGTGAATCTCATAGTGAGAATTAACATTAAACGATAAATCGTAGGGTTGAAACTATAATCCACATTTTGCTCATTTCCCCACAATATCTGTGTGTGAAAAAGTCACTGTTTGCCGACACACTCATCATATCATCTTCATCTTCAATGCATCAATTTAGCCCCAAAAATGATGAGTTTGTCTGTGTCCCATAATGACCATTTAACCATAGTAATAAAACTTAAAATAGTTTGAAAGCCACAAAAAGCCATATACTTAATAATTAGACTTTATCCCACATCACTCGTCACACCATAATGCCAAGCTCTGTTTTTCTGCCCTACGTTTGGGCATTCACATCTAAATTGCACCATCATCCAGTTCAACTACTTCACAAGTGTAATTGGTCATGCAATTTGCGTTATTGTTAAAAGTACTTCAAAGTGCTCAAAGTAGAAACAATGAAACGCCTCGATGTTTTCGGTAATAGTTTCGGCTCAGTACTGTTCTCTGCTGGCTGAAGGAATCGGTAGTAGATTTCAGAGGAAGTTGTCTACTGGCCTCCACTCAAAAATAGTCCGGTCTTTTTAGCTTCGCTGTTGCATCTAGAAGCCCTCGTCGTAGTCAGTGTTCGGAAGGCCATTTTCAGGAAGCACATACAGCGATTTGCTTTTCTTCTTCCTGCTTTCTGATTTCACCTGTGAAGGGTCTTGATCACCAGCAAAGGACAGATAGGCAGCGATGCTGTTCCTGACTCCATAGCTCACCATGTTTTCGTTGCAGGCATCTGTGCTGACCAGCTGGTTCCTGTAAAGTGTAGAGATGAATACAGTCACTTCCATTTTCAGTAAAATGCTCAATTCTACTGCAGCGGTCAGGTTCTTATATAGCACCTTTTTAACTCAATATCAGCATTCACTGTGTTTTCTTATCAGTAGCCTCATTCTCAGGTTTTGTTTTTGTGTTTTTTTTTTTATCTTTATCTTAAAATATCTTTTGCATATTTAATGAGGATAGAAAATGGAAACTCATAACCTTCATACTATGGTTATTATAACTAATTAGAACTTAAATTGAAACTAAATATAAAAAAAAAAACATTTTCTTAACCAAAATAAAAATGAAAACTAGACATTTGAAAAAAAAATACTATGAACTGATACTTGGAAAAATAACTAAAATAAAGTAAAAATAATGAGGAAATGCTGTATCGTCAGTTTTAGTATTTGTTAGTTTGGAAAAGATTTAATTACAGCTTGCCAGATGAGACTCTTGAGGCTCAGCTGTTTTCAGTTGTTATCTGTTTATATTATAAGACCTGATTTTCCTAAATCTTGCCTCTGACAAATGGACTCCATACAATAATAATTTAAGACAAAAACTGATAGAAAGTGAATTCAACATTTTCAAACAATAAAAAAAGAAAGTGAAGCATAAAGATCCACTCTGGAAGGTAAGTGAAACTAAAATTGCATTTTAAAAAATGAAATGAAAACTAAAAACTAATTAGAAAACCCTAAATTGTAATTAGTCTGTTTAAGTCAATGAATATTTTCCAAATCATAGGCTCATCATAATCAAGTACATAGGGATGGTTCAAAATTTAGCCCTTTTTAATTTGGCTTATTTTTGTCCATTATTTTTAAGCTGTCGAAAGAAATGCATACGATTTAGCTGCATAACATTTTAAGGGCCAAAAAACCTGGGCTCTTAAAAATAAATAAATAAATAAGAAACATAAAAAATAAAAGGGAAACTTAATCAGTTTTAAACCCACATCACACAATTTTGACACAGAAGGAATCGCGGTTTCATGTAGTGAAAGGTTTAGGTTAACATTTACTCCAGCCACCTATCCCACATGGTGATGTGACTTTAAGTCAGTTTATCCAGCCATAGTTACGGTTACATAAGTTCATCCAAAATGCACTTTGTCCAGTGAATAAACAGACGCAGAACATCAGGGCAACAGTGCTTTTGTCTGTTTCTGTACTCCATTGTGCGCTCCATTGATACTGATGCACAAAGTTGGGTAGATATTGGATGTAGATTTTTTTTAGACAATACTTAAATGTGTTTTTCATCACTAAAATTGCATCTCGAGGTCTTAATGTAAGGCCAGAAAAAGACTGCACTTTATAAGTGCCAAATTTGAATCCAGTCCTATGGACTTTTAGATTTTTGACCCACAGATATGTATTTAGAATTTTATTCAATTCAGGTCAATGTTATTTATATAGTGACAAATCAGCATAATAGTCGCCTCAAGGCTCTTTGTATAATAAGGTAAAAACCCTATAGTAATACAAGAAAACCCTATTAATCAGACAACCCTCTGTGAGGCAGCACTTGGCGTCATTGGGAAGGAAAACCTCCCTTTTAACAAACAGGAAGGTGCATCCCAACAGAACCAGCTTCAGGGAGGAGCAGCCAACTGCCAACTGCCCGCAACATGCCCTGTCACACTAATATGCTTCTAACTTGATCTCTGACAAAGGCCAGTTCTCGATCTCTTTCCCAATTCTTTGAATCTCGTCTGTACCTGTCCACTTTGTTCCAGTCAAAGTTGCGCCGCATCACTACAGGTGGAGCTCCAAGACTTGCATCTGGTGGCTGAGTCGTGCCCGACAGGCAGGGGGAGGTTAGCACACAGCATAGCCCATCTGCAGAATCTGAAAATGCAGCAATAGGGGAAGTAAAATACAGCTCCCAGGCAAAACAAGCAAAGAACAAACATAAAGTTGCAAAATTTGCATTAACCACTCAACACTTGACCGCTCGAGCAAACATTCAAAGCAAACTTATATATATATGTGCCAAGAGTATTGCACTACTTCAGTAATTATCACAACCTCTTTTCCTCACTATGTACACACCAGTGCTTATCAAACATGCATATTGTATCTCATTTCCTGTTGTGTTCCAAAAATATTCTGTCAGTGGAGGAAATATATATAGAGGATGAAACACTGATAACAAATGCTTCTATATTAAGAACATGAAACTGTATTTTTGTTAATCTAAGCGCGTGTGGTTTCCGAAGTTTGTTAGTACTTATATGTGCGTGTGCCCCTACACATGATGAGTTTTGTTTACTGTCTGACATGTTAACTAAAGGTTTATGAGAAAGAAACATATTTACGTATCTACCCACCAGAATAATGATTGATCATATCTTCAAGACACTGGAAAGTGAGACGTGGGGAGATGTAGTACCAGCTGTTGTCAAGTCTGAAGATACGATAGTGCTTTACATTCCTGTGCTTCACTGAGAGCGAATACAGACCTGAGGATGTGACACGCATTGCGTACTTTGAAGACAGGCTTTCAATAATGACATCAAACTTGAAACAAGAGCATATGATTAATAACAATAACATCACTAACTACGGCTTTGAGACAAAGCAGAAGTAACATGAAGTTCAGTCATGTGGTGTAGTTTCCATCGCCTGCCAAGTTTAGTCATTGGATATAATTTTATCACAGGTCAATGAGACTTTGTTCCAATTAGAAGTAATTTCCCTGTTACATGTCTTTACAGATACAGATTGACATTTTGGGAGATACGCTGTTTGCTTTCCATTCAGCCCAAAGCTGCAACCAGCAGGAATTTGGCTCAGCTTAGCTTAGCAGTCACTGGCCTGCTTCATCTAGACCTAAGTGGCAGTTTGCTGCTTCCTCCTCTTTCCAGCTATGGTTAGCTGAGCGGTTAATGGTGTGACTACGCTGATGTCCTGTGTCTGTAGTTGAGCCTCAGAGGTAGTTCGCAATTGCTTTTAACTTATTCACAGAAACTAATAATTGGAATAAAATGAAACTAGTGGTTTACTTGTTCTTACCTCTCTCCCCGTTGCTTTCTCGGACCAGAAAAGAACCCACTCTGTTCCCGGGTAGAAGAAGCAGTTCTTCCGCCTTCTGCCTCCCCACACCTTCAAACAGCCAGCTGATTGACCAAAAAGAAAAAAAATGAGTATTTAATTCCAGATTAAATATTAGTGGGGATGATAATATAAATCACCATATTTATTAAATCAGCACATACGCAGCTGTGATACAGAGCACATCACCAATATGTCACGTTACTAACATTTGTCATGACCGTTCTATAAAAAAGACGATCGTAAAGCAGAAGAGACAGATGGACCTATTTTAATCAAGTTCAGGCAAACCAACCAGACCAGTGACCAGACCAGAAGATAGTGTCAGTGAGGTTTTACTTACCCATGGTACACTCGCGCTACATGGCTGCCGGGTATGTAGTTCTCCTTCCCTGTTTGGCTAGAGCGCACTCTCCACCAATAAGCCTCCCTGACCACGACACAGAAGCAAAGAGGAATTAAAAACTGACCTTTTGCCTTGCCACTTCTCTAAAATACACATTTAGAACATTCCATTACAAACAAAGCTTTCTTTTTAACTTTATTTTCCTGTTGGTGCACGTAATCTCCAAAACGTTTCTTTTTTTCTTCAGAAATGCAAGCACATGATCTTACTGCGCAACCACTTTGAGCTTTTCCCCCAGTCTGTAGATTGGCTCACTGATTTCAGGAGAAGGATAGTCCTGGAGCACCACCACCACCTCGTCTTCTGTGGCTGCAAAAAGAATAATATTTGCACAATTTACTAGCAGCCAAATGTTGGCGTTGTGATTTAGAAATAACTAAAACTGTCCCAAATCAGTTTTTAAGACTGAATTTGTGATTTCTTATGTATGTGTACTTGTGATTTGTTTTTAAATGCCTAGGTGCAATTGCCACGTCATCATAGGCATGCATATTGAAACATGCAGCAAATTCTGGTATTCAAGATATCAGTGTGCCCTAGGTCAGGGATTATCACAATTACTGTTGTTGCTGACAAGAGTGCGGAAAGCTCCCAATTGGCAATCTTTATCAGCCTGTGCTATTTTTACACTGAAAGGACATCTTACCCTTCAGAGAGGTGTCAGGGTTTTCGGTGTTGACCTTGTTCTCAGCACTCATACCTCGCATCACATTCCCCATCCTCCAGATGGACCACACTCCAGCCTGAAGTCAGGACAAAAAAAAAACGACAGACGGGAATCGTTATTTGACTAGTAAACTTCTCTCTGCTGCTGTCCCATTGATCTTGTAGTCTACACACTGACCACTGAGCTATATCTCAATTGAAACACTTGTTGCAAAATGGGGAAGCTGAGGCTAGATGTTATCGGACCTAATTTTCCATTGCAGCACCTAGCTTTGTGTACTAACTTACAGACTGTGAATTCAAATGTTGCCACATCATATACCTAATCTTCAAATTATCTTACATAACGCGAATTATGATTAATCCGTGAAAGCATTTCGACAGATCCTGCCTGTATTTATAAGTCACAGTATGTAGCAATACAGCTGGCTAGTATGAAGAAGTGACAGGTCCGCCTGAGCAGACGCAGCTCAGCAAAAGTGTGAACACTTACTTGCAAGATTTGTGGCTCGCTGTTTGCGATGGCATCAAGGCCGGTGAGAGAGAGGATGGCCCAAACAGGGCATCGTGGCAGCAGCAGAATCTGGAACTAGAACGGCACCATGTTCACAAGAGTTTACAGGAATGACATGTCACCCAGAGGGGTGACAGCTCTGCATCTGACTGCAAACTCACTTCCTGTAATGAAATGAGGAAGAGGGCAGGCAAGAGTGTTGTTGAGAAACACAGTGAAACATGCAAGAAGAGACTTCACAACAGCCTCGTTAGTTAGGGAAACCAAAAGCGCCGCTGGGGTTTTTTGTTGTTGACATTTTGAATTTATATAGGTGGGTTTTTTTCATAATGTCATGGTTTTCACAAAGTGAATGCTGATCGCCAATAGTGAGTGTGCTTTTTCCCAAAAAGTAACGATGACGATGAATAATCTGTTCAAATTATTCCAAGCCCCATGGGGAAGTTTCAAACTTGGTTAGACAAAAGCAGTAGTATTCAAAACACTCATTTGTCACTTGAGAATTCTCTAAAATCATATCAGTGTAGTTCGCTTCTTGAAAACCCCTCAAGAGAAGAATAAGAATACTTTGCTTGTTTGACAAAGCCACAGAATCAGCAAAACTACCCTTATTGTTTGTAGACTTTGGGATCTAAGTACCCACAGAGAAACGTCTGACTGTTAGGCAACACTGCCGTAACAGCAACTGTCTGTACCAAACCATGTTTTTTAAAAATCATATACAAGTTAAAAGCCTGTAGCTTATATTCCATGTCACATGAAAAATATATACACAAAATACGCACAAGCTTCTCAGGCAACAATTATGACATCACTGCTTTTGCTTGCAGTCTCAAGGTGTCTGTCTCAGACAGGAACTCCTGTTGACTCTATCAGATTACCCTGCATGTTGAAAAGTGGCACTTAAGATGTGTTACAATGGTACCAAACATCACAATGTGACAAACTGGGAATGTGAGGTTGCGGTAACGTATCCTTTTATTTCTGATCCCACAAACTGAACATGTGGGGTGCCACAAAAATGGCAAAAAGTGCTCGGCAGGCACCCAGCACTGCCTTCTGGGAGTTACAGGCAGAGCCCAGGATGTGTCTCCTATGTACCTTAATTCAACCAACTAACTCTGGACAGTTATTTATAATCTCAGCTCGATTAATGTTTCAAAAATTTAGTAGAAAATATAGTTATGTAACTCATGTATTTTTCACATTAAAATCTGGATTCTTCAAAACTTTAAGCTTTAGTGAAATCTTTAAAAGACTGAGTTAGTCGCTCCTTTCGGTTATTGGTGTGTCTGTTTGTGTATGTGGGGAGGGGGGCAAGGTTAGCTCTGAGTGATAAAATTCCTAAGAGGAAGTACACAGAGTCACGTATCACATCATGTACCAACTGAATTGCAACTAAACCACATTTTACACAGAGCGAGCAGTTTTTCTGCTCTGCGTAACAGCAGCTACTGCGGCCTGGTGGCTACTGTGAGACTCCAGGACTCTAACAGTTGTGGTTGCCAGGAAGGAAGTCTCCACCAGCTTAGAATGAAAATAAATACCATGTAGTTTGTGTGCTGACCAAATTCAGTTTTATCTTTAGAAATTTCAGCACTTCTACACAGTTTTCTTTTTTAGCTTTCAAAGGACAGTTATCTGTCATGGCATCTCTGTCTTTTTCAGGCATTAGCAGTCATACGTGGATGACTAAACAGAGAAAAAGGTTTAGCAGTGTGACACACATCACATATCGCACTAAGCTATGGCTAACTGTAGCCGTACTATTGCAGTGTTACCCCGTGTAAATGTAGCAGAGCAGAAAGTAGTGTAAAGAAATGTTTAAAAAGATGGAAAAGTGATACTGATATAAAATGTTTTAAAAAACAAAATGTATGAATGAAGCTGAAAAAGTTGCAAGACGCGGTATTGGAGCACACAAAGGTAATCAATAATTTTGTAAAGCCCGGAACATTTTCTTTTATCCTTCATTACACAGACTTTGTACTTTCTCCTTTTTCTTCAGGTCCTGGCTGATGTCTCTTGCAGTGCCAGGGCCATGTGTGTTTCTGAGTGAATCATAGCAGGCATTACACACGTGAACGAGCGGGGCTGTCCACATTAGCCTCACTTCAATGAGCCTCTTTGTTACTTAGATATGAGATATTTATTTCCCCTCTTATTGAAGGCAATTCATTCTCCATCAGATGTCATCCTGTTGCGATCTTTCTAGAGCAAGTATTTGTTTACTTGGTCATCTAGATTAATAACACTGTGGGTGAATGCAGTTATTTAAAAAGATAGGAAATGAAATTATAAGTGGGTATTACACCACCAAACACTGTTATTGTTTCCATACTTCCATACTTGTAAAACAATGACTTGAACCCCAATCCTGTTTTTACTGAGATCTGCGTTTTATAATCTTTTATACATTGTTCTTTATTATTACATACATACATACACCCATTTATCTTCTCCTGCTTACCCAGTTGTCAGTGGAGGAAACAGATAGATGGTGAAACACGTCATATATATTGCAGGTATTGCAGGTGCTGCAGTCTAAGCAGAGAAGTCCAGGTCGTCCCCTCCATGTCGACCTCTTCCATCCCACTCAGGGTCACATAAAGGTCAGGGAAAATTCCAAGACAACTGCCTTGGTTCAGTTAGCTTGGGAACATTTTCTTTTATGATACACTTCTTAAATAAAAAGACCTATTTCAAGGCTTTGTCCATGAAGTCATAAATATATACTGTTGTTCATCTGAGAATCCATTAGTCGTTTTACACTTATCTAATTCAGGGTCACGGGGGGTGGGGGAAGGAACCTATCCCAGCTGTCAAAGGACAAGAGGCAGGGTACACCCAGGACAGGTCACTGGTCTGATAGCACAGGACAGGCAACCACTCACACTTAGTGTCAGTTTAAAATGACTAATTAACCTAACCCCACTATATGCATGACTATCTAGACTCAAATGCAGAAACCCAGAGAACCCACACAGACACAAGGAGAACATATAAACTTCACACAGAAAGACCCTGGCCAGATGGTGGAGTCAACCCCCCCCCTCGTGAGGAAACAGTACTAACCACTGTGCCAACAATCTACACAGCTGTAAAGGCATATTTTAGAAAATGTGCATATCAGCCCATCAGCCCATACACTTAGATCTTTGTTATATTAAAAAAACACTATGTCTTTAATCAAAAGCTGCACCAGCAACTGCTTTAGCAAGTATTTGGAGGTGTCACACTGGCAGTATTATTATGTTTTGCTGCCAGTCATTTTCCCCCCTTTGATGAAAGTAAAATAGTTTGCAAGTGATTTATGCATCAGTGCTGGTGTATAACGCGTGTTGGGGAAGTTGTGAGGTTCCGCTTTGAAGATGGTAGATGATTTGTAAGCACTGTTTTTATGGGGGGGTAACACAGTTTGGTTTTTTTTCTCAGACTCTCATAAAGACAAAAGCTGTCTGTCTGCGGCTGACGCTGGCCACAGCTGCCAGAGGCTACTGTGCTGCAGTCTGGATGTGTTTGAACATTTCAAGGAGAATTGACCGCCACGCCCTCTGTCTAAAATTACGAAATTACTGGCTGTGAGGAATTCCCATCATATTTTTTTTTTTCTCCCTCTAAATCAAGACACACTCAGATGGCTTGAACCTCTTTTAGCAAGATGTGAGCGTTGTTGTAACGAATCGCTCCACAGTTCCTCTTTTTCCTAAAAAACAATACACATTCCTCTCGTTTGGGCACGGAGACTTGGTCTTTATGTGGTTGCTGTGTTCTCCCACAGTAATAAGCAGTATCTAAATTCAGAAGCAAGGCTGACCCCACCGGACTCTAAACCACAGAACTGACAGGAACGGGCGTGAACTGCTTACATTTGCTTCTGAATATATCTGAACTTTTTTTTTTTAATTTTTAGAGCAGTTTTTATCCACAGGCTTTATATGTTCATAGCACTTTTAAGGTTTAAAAAACAAAACCAAAAGAATGCGTGCAAAAATAGCTAAAATCCTTCAGCAGTCAACCTGTAATTATTAATATAATGTAGTCACTGTATGTGGGTCATTGAGGCATCTGGAGCATCTTATCCACTAAACCATCTGTGCGAGTAATCGTCCCTCCCTGCTTCTCCCATCTATTAATGCATTCCTCTGAACTTCCAATAATATTCTTTTGAATTTTCGCAGCAGTGTTATTTCTATTTGCTAATTTTGCAATTCAAAATAATTATGTTGACGTTTGAGTGTTTTTCCCCAAAAGCCGGTTTCATCAGACCCGTTTTGGGGATTTTAATGGTAACATAATTGGATAAAATTGCATGGAGAAATGTGAGTCTGTTCTTGCAAACCGCTGTATCATTATCATGGACTTTGTGACGAAAGAGAGCACAGAACTGAAAAGTTGCCCACTATATAATCTCTCCTGGCTGCCAGTGAAGCAGAAACAGAGTTCCACAGAGGATCAACAACAACAGCGTTTTAGACCTGAATGCCTCGCCGGTCCTTAAACATTAATTCCAGTCAGCTACAATAAATGAAGCCTGACATGACGGCATAGGAAAGTATTACTCATGACAATTACATCACTAACATTACTATGAACTGTGACCACTATAAAGAAAAAACACTACTGGGAAATGGATGGCACTGTGTTAAGAGTAGGACCTTAGGAGAACTGTGGCTACCTTTTTATCTTTTGGCAAAATAACTATATTATCTAGACTCAAATGCTAAAACCAGTTTTACTGCATGGTCAGCAAAGGCAGTTTTATTGTATTTGAGGTTGGTTTCACATGCCTGTGTATGCACACTATGTTTGTACAGTGTATGCATGTGCATGCAAGCCTGCTTGCCATCCAGTTTCCATGTCAGCACTGCATAGATCTACTGGTAAAAGCATGCAGCTTGTGATGAAGTGTGATAGCACAGTTGATGTCCTATTTTATTTTAAATTATCAGCAAGTGTTTGCTGATTTGTGAAATTGCACCTTTATTTATATCTTATAGGTTGCCAGTTACAATTTTCCTTTCTTTTTGTCATATGTGCTGTATGTGTACGGTAAATACTACGTGCATAGTTAAATCTTTAAATAGTAAATGTGGTCAAAGTGTCAAATAATGAAGTCAGTGTATGTTAAAGTCATCCAAAAGCTTCTAGTATAGATGCTCTAAAGGATCAGCTTTCATCATTTTACTTATATTGCTGTCTAGGGAATAGCCAGGAAACACAGCCACTGCTGTAAATGTCAGAAAAACACACATTCAATTTATAAATGTAAGACATTTTGCTTCGACTTTTGAAGCAGTAGAAGACCACACCAGGTGCCACTCCTCCCAGCAAAGAACAGGAAACTGAGGCTATAAGTTGCTTGTCTGAGGAGTCTTTATTCCTGCAATAATGTTTAGATGGCAGGGTCATAATTTGACATATACAACATGAAAGCATGGATCCATCCCATCTTGTATCATCATCAGGCTGCTTTTTTTGTTATAGTTATGTAGAGGATTTTTTTCTTGGCACACTTACAGTCCCTTGGAACCAACTGAGGATCTTTTAAACACCATGGCCTACCTGTGTATTTTTGCTGACCATGGTGGCTGGTGGCTGCTTCCAGTAAGATAGTGAGCAATATCACAAAGCTACTTAAATAGCCTCCACAGTCATGAAATCTCAATCCAACAGAGCACCTTTGGACTGGTGGAACAGGAGGTGGAACTGGATGTGCAGCCAACAAATCTGCAGGAGTTTTGTGATGCTATCATGTAAATATGGACCAAAATCTCCGAGGTATGTTTCCAGCAGCTTTTTGATTCTGTGCCATGAAGAATTAATACAGTTATGAGGGTCCAACTCAGCACTAGGAAAGTGGAGCTAATAAAGTGTCTGGTGAGTTTCTATGTCTGAACATAACCAGTAAAAGTGAGCAGCATAAAATCTCTTCAAGACAGTAAGGGTATCCAAGGTTTTCCAGGACAGATGTGACGTGGTGCATGCAAGTATGAGGTGTAGTCTTGCTGTAATTGTGCCATTAAAGTAACAGTTCCACCTGCACTCTAATCCTTAAAGGTGTGCTCTGCAAATAGTAAACGTTTTCCGTAACCAGTGCTTCTATTAGGGTCACCTGTGTATTTCTATCAGCCACACCCTCCAGGTTTATGTGCACGCTCACACATGCACACACTGAGGATAATGGCAGTCTTCACGTGCAGGGTTGGGTAACTATTAGTTACTTTGCCAGCCAGCTCTGTCAAGCCCATAATGAGAGTTTGCATCAGTGGACTCACTCACTCCCTTCAACAACCCAGATGGGAGTTTACAGTTTATCGCCGCATCATCATCCGTTACCCACTTATTACAGGGCTGTGGGCTATTTTCGTGCTGCATGTCTTCGCTGTGCACCTGCAAAAGTATGTCCACCCACTGAAGTCACACTGCTGTTTTCAAGACGTCTAAATCCCCAAAAGCCCCAGAGCCAGATCTGATGTGCAGCGTGTGTTTAGTAACTTGAAACATATACTGAGTGATGTACAAATGTGTGGAATGTAATAATTGAGCAGATTTAGTCATCTAAGCGCTGTGATCCTTGCTATCTTGGTAGAAGGGTATATTTTTCGAGAATGATGTTTGTAAAGACAAATAATGACATGTCTTTTAAGTTCAGTCAAATCACTGGTGCAAAGTGATCTTACTAGTTAGTTCAAGTAAGGAGTAAGAATATGAATGAACACAAACAGACACTGAGTCTTTTGGGGTTATGGTGGGTAGCAAATAACTAGCTAATGATTGTACTTTTGAAGGAAAAGTTAAGTCAAGTGAGAGTTACATAATACAGGAAGCCCTCAAAATGTTTTTTTCCACTGGCTGCTTTACAGATCACTGAGGACCTGCTGGTACTCCAGGCTGATTATTGCCTTTATTACTTTTCTGAGAAACAACCCTCAGTGGAGCAGTGAAAATTTACCACTGACAGTTCTTTAATTTACAGTCTTTTTACTGTGCAGCCATGAATTTTAAAGCTTATCAGCCTATTAGAATATAGACCACATATGAACGCACAACACTAATGTGCTTGATGTTAGACAGACTGTGATGCTTGGCACAAAGCAGACTAAAATATGCATGAAATAAAAGTCTTTGTAACGCTCAAGCCTTTGTAGACAACCTAACAGTCTGGCTTCTTTAAAGTGAATCTATGCAACTCTGAACAAAACAATCCTTTTCTTAGAAATAAAAAGACGCATGTGTGTTTAGAAGGCTACATCCCTTATTTGTACTGGTATGTTCAGTAGTGTGACGTAGCTAATATTAGATACCGAGAAATCTAGCTATGTAGCTGACATTACTGAATTAGTTCTGCTTTTTAGCATTTCTAACAGTAGCCTGTTATTGCCACATGCTGATCAGCTAGTTGTGAAAAGAGCAGTTAAAAATGTTGTCTTTGAGTCCAATATAAAAGACGGTTAGATGCCATCTGAATATGAAGCCGCGACTGACCAATGCACACTTGCATTATTTCATCAGAGCACAGGGTTGTATTGTATCTGTTATATATTCTTCACGCTTTTTATTCAGCCTCCAAAATGAGGAATCAAAAAATAATTTAGAGTTAAGTTTTACAAGATTAAACTAATGAAAAATATGGCCGTGGTATATTAAGCAACAAACAAAACCACTTGAGATGGTACTTCGGAGAGGTACCAATGTCTGCCTACAACTGTAGGCAGACATTGTGTGCAGCTATTAACCGCTGTGCAGGAACATATTACATGGCTGTATGTTGACACTCCTGAAGAGACGTCCACTTTGTGCAGGTCGTTTTCCACCCTGTGTGTAATTGGACCTCATTCCTTCCCATTACCAACTTTACAGACCAGAATAGGGTAGAGGAAAAAATAGACTGGTGCTGTGCAATGCTCTGTCGTACACACACTTGGGTAAAAGGATCCAAAAAAAGAATCGCTGTTGTACAATCGCGGCTTTAACTGTTCCCTGCAGGTTTTCAGTTGTGACTACAGACAGATGTTGAAAGCATGGTTTGAGTTGTGGTGCGTTTTCTGGGGACGTGCTCAGCTTTAAATCCTGTTTACGACTTCACTTTGCTTTGAGAAAATTCATTCACCCCACAACGGTTCCAAGATTCCTCTAACCGTTTGAATTTCTCTATATCCAAACATAGTGTCTTTGAGCCCTTGATGTTTTACAGATTTTAAACCCTTTCAAATGTTAGACCCAGTGCATGGTGTCATTTCAACAGTAACACAATGCATTTCCAATTTAAGCCATTCATTATTCAGAAACCATTAGATTGATAGGGTCAGAGTGAGTCGTAAATTGCTGAATAAATGTGAATTACTGAATCCACAGCATTTTAGGCTCAGAATGCCTAACAGTCCATTTGGCATTAGCTCTGTGTGTGTGTGTACGTACACACACAGGAGGTATCAATAGTTCAACATCTGGTGAAAAATCTAAGCAAAGACCTGATCTCTGTACAGGATAACAGACGCAGAAAAAAGGAGGTCTTCAAAATCACATATCCAGAGGCCAGCCAGCCCTTTTGAGATAAGGGTCGGTCAGAATTAACACTCAGAGACGAAGCATTCCAACAGCGGGCTGGGCTCATCCGTTAAAAAACAAAACAAAACAAAACGTTCATTTATGACCAAGGCATATCCCAAAACAGCACCATGTTTGTGTTTTTCAAACATAGAAGTCAAAGTCTGCACAGAGCAAAAGGAAACATAAGCCATTGTTTGGTTTGAATTGCAGCCAGAGTCATACTGAGCTGAAATGTGTATGCCTCACAGGGCTGCTTATTGCCGATCTACACACAGATACTATAAAAGACGGCTTTTGTTTAAAGTGGTGATACTGAGAGCAGTCGGCATCATGAAGCATCCTAAATCCACCTCTCGCCTGTCAAATACCAAACAAATGAACAAAGTATTGCAACAGCTGGGTGCAGGCACTTTGTCTCACAAACCTACAGTGCCATGAAAAAGTACTCACCCCCTTCCTGATTTCTTAGTTTTTTCTATATTTGTCACACTGACATGTTTCAGATCATCAAATAAACTCTTCGGAAAACTAAGTTCAGTTTCACTAGCCACACCCAGGCCTGATTACCGTCAGAGCTGGTGAATCAAGAAATCACTTAAACAGAACCCGTGTGACAAAGCAACAACAGCTAAGAAACAAAGTCACTCACTGATTTATTTTGCACACACTCATATGTTCATACATTCAGTTGCACGTATGCACTCTTAGGACCACTGTGTATTGCTTATAGGTTGGCACAGTACCCACAAGATGTCAAAAGAAAGAATGTTTGGGCTTGAATGGACGTGTGAAATTGCATCATACACTGACTGCATCCATCACTGAAATATCCCTTGAAGACTACTGGAAGACTACATTTTTATATAATCTGAATAAATTATTTGCTTTCAAGTTGCTCTGTATTTTTAGGGTTTAACACGTAAGTGTTAAAAAGACAAACACGTTTTTTTAAGTAAAACACTGTTAAAAACATTAGTGTAGCATGCCATTTCATCTGTTGCCATCTTTTTTTTCTTCTTTTTTTTTTTAAACCGATCATTGCAGAAGGGTGAGCTGACTTAAATTGACGATGCACAAGGAAGCTGGATCCCAGAGCATGCCCTTCTTTATCATTTTTTCACACTAAATGGAACCATAATTTACAAAATGAGTGTCATGTTGTATTGAAGAAGAAGACTTGAATTAACATTTGAGACCATAAATTTGTGAAGAAAACATTTAAATGAAGAAGTAGGATTGTTTTACCACAGACTATTATACAACCAGTTTTCCTGACGCAACCAGATGACCTGCCCCCTACTGGATATTATGAAGAATGCATGTTTCAAGAAGGTCCCTGTTAATTACCTTCACTTTTCATACCACGTCCACCTTGTGTGTACAGTCTGTTAGCCATTTTACACTAGTACCTACTCGACTAGCCGTGATCAATTTTGCTGGTTTTCCTTTACAATCAAGTACCACCTGATGTGTCGTTATAACAATGCAGCCCCATGACATCATTTCAAAAATGATTATTTGATTTTTGTGAAAGAGTCTCAGTGACTAGCCAATCGGTGGCATGCAGTCTACTGACATCACTATATCAAAACTATGTACCACGTATGCAGCCTGAGCT
>VOQK01001287.1:0-16700 GCA_015052645.1 Benitochromis conjunctus | reverse complement strand
GGTATCAATTAATTTTCCTGGGGTCCTGCAACACATTTCAGAACTCCTTTTTGTTTTGATTTTTTTAAAAATAGGATGAGAAAATACTGAGATCATTCGTCTAAGAACATTTCATATGGACTGTACATTCTTGTGTAGGCGGTAGATATAAAAACATATAACAGCACAAATATGGATAAAATCCTACACAAGTTATCTAAAGCTTGGCATGTCATGCTTTAAGGTTGTATATTTCCATTACTGCAGCAGCTGACCTCAACCAGACATACATTAGCCTCTAATGATCCTGTGCATTCCACTCGATAGGCTCGAGGGAACGGGCAGCTCCCTGTCGCAGAGACTCTGGTTTAATGAGTTTGTTAACCGGTATTGCAATTAATAATTAAGTACAGCAGGTTTTTAGATAAATATTTGTGTAACAAGTAACTTCACTCTAAATTTCTTGAACAGTTAGGCAACAAACACGTTATACTAGATGACTAATCTCGTAGTCGTTAGTAATGTTGCAGTTTGTTTGTGATATGTACTCAGCTTTGCCATTTTTTTGGGGTCATTCCAGTGAATTGTATCCAGACATTCGGAGGTTTAGACATTGTGCTAAGCCTATCACCTTGTCGCTGTTCCATTGTCAGGGCTGTGATGCCATAAGATTGAATGTTCTTGTTTAAAAATATCTAATGAAAATGTAAGTTTGTCTAAAATAACCATCTAAGTCTGTTTCCACAGACAGCTGTGTTTGTGTTGGCAGAATCTATTTTCTGCACGAATCCAATGGTGTGCTCAAAGTCCTCAAACATTTGGAACAGCACTGTGCTCACTGATTCTTGCAAACAATCCTGTAACAATCATAATCAGATTGGTCTGACAATGCCGACACTATCAGCCGCGGAGAAAACTGATGAAACAAACGAACGCCATCTAGGATTTCTTCGCTCTTAACCTGTGGATTCAAAGCTGTCACAAGATTACTCTGAAGTGTACTGCAAGAAAATTAAGAGTAAGACAGAAGTAACGCATGCCCATTTACACCTTAAACATCGAAATGTGGAATCTGAAAAGCGGAGGAAACGTCTTTTTGGTTAAAGTGCTCTGAAAACCTGGACATCCAAAATATGACACGGGACCCTTCTAAGGTGTTACAAACCAGTATGACCAGAAACCAAAATATTAATATATCCTTCAGCGAAACTACTTAATGTTTTTTCATGTAAAACATCTTGATCTGAAAAGAAATCTATAAAGGTATCAAGTGCAGACTACCAGTATGGACTAGAACTACAAAGAGATACCCAAGTAACCCAAAAGTTATACATACAATGTAGTTTTGTGTATGCTCTGGAGAAAAGTTAGTACTAATATGGAGATTTACAGTTACTAAAATGTATTACTTATTAACTCCTATGTTGAGGTTTGCAAACTAATATTTTTGGGTCTTCGTGTTGTCACATTGGATGGCCCAAGTAGCTCTAAAGTTGCAATTTATTTTGTACCTTGTAGGCAAATACAGTGGTCTAAATTCCAATACACATCTAAGCTATTCCATTACATGCAGCCCCACCAATCTGTCGGTGGAGATTATTCCAGAATTCACCCCTGTGGTCATTTATGAGGGGTGCATCTTTAGAGGATATGTGTTGTGCATTGGACTGGTGGATGCTAAACCCCGTAAACACATTAACATCAAAGAAAACTAAACTCACCAATACATATGCATTAAGCATTAGCCACTGATCTTTAGTTTCCATTGCTGCTACAGAGAGAAGGCCACCAAACAAGGTAGTGAAATTACCCAGGAAAACATGCTGAACTTCATGGGGGGGGGGAAAAAATCCATAAAATGAAAAATAATGAAATGACTTCCTGGTGAAGCTTCAGCAGTAGCCCCCTTCCTCCTCATAATTAAAACAATGCAGCAGGGTAGCAGAAGTCAGTGGCATATAATGTATACCAGAGCAATGAATGTATAAGGTGTAACAGATTGTGAAAGAAGCAGTCTGATGACAGAGATAAAGCATTTCATTAGAAAGGCCTGAATCAAGTCTGTACAGGTGAGTTTAGTGCGACACTTTGATGGAAGACTAGAAGTTAATGCCTACACAGTACACCTGGAAGATGGCCTTTGGTTCACACAATTAAAGTTTCTTAGAGTCAGCACTATTTTGCATATTATTTAAATTTGGGGAAAAAAATAGCCAGACTTGTTCCTAGTGTTAAAATTTCTAATATAATCCATTGTTCTCTACTGTTGGTCTTAGTATGCAGAGATATACAAAATACCAATACAGCCATTCATTCAAATATATAATTCAGTTCAGGTAGGAGCAACAGACTGTGCATTCAAGTGGAGATACCAAGAAAAAGGCAACTGAATTTAAACACACAGATCTGGCAGTGAAATCAGTTCAACACTGATTCATATAGGAACAGAAGTCATGCCACTTTGGCTAAAAGCACTTCTTTGAAGATTCGGATCTTATGTCAATGTATTCTGCTTTGCTTCCTCCCCGTCTCCTCGTGTTTAATTAGGTTAAGCTGTGTCTCCCTCCTGTTGGCCATTCCTTGTTTCCCTCTGTGTATATGTAGTATGCGTTCTCCTTTTTAACCAAAAAGCCATGAAACTGCAAACAATTTCTTGTTGCAATGTTTTTCAGAGGTTTTTAGAAATAGTTCTTGATGCTTTGTGAAGAAAAGGTTCTGTATGAATTCTAAGCATGCTTTTACGCTACTAGCAGCATGTTATACAGACGACTGTAGATACTCATTGTTGCACCTCTCTCGTGTCCTCCTTCATATATATTGACATCAATTTGAACCAAACACTTAAAATTCAGATTCATCACTCCATAAGCCCTGTAGCCACTTTGCAGTCCAGTTGTTGTGTAATTTGGCATGCCTCAGCCACCCGTCCACTCAAACCATTTCTGGTGAGGCTTCAGCGAACAATAGCTGGATCAGCTGAAGGGCCAGATGCATCTCCCAGGTCCTGTGTCAAGTCTTTGCTTTGTTAGGCCTGCCACTTCTTTTGTCGCCTACTTTTCTGGTTTCTTTAAAAAAAAATGTAATGGCATGCCATTCTGAGATATGCCAAGGTTTTGGCTAACAGCTTTTTGGGAATCATCTTGTTGGTGCAAAAATCCTATTTTATGCCTGTCAAACTGTTATGTTTAGCATTTTTCATAGATCCAATAAAAGAAATGGGAGCAAATTATGTTTTTCTCAAAGGCTGCTAGGAATAAAGTGTCTAAAGATACTATTGAAATGGGTACTTTGCCAAGTTGTCGATTATGTGTAGACGCAACACTGATAACTTCCCTGAGATGGGTGAATTTTTTATGCTTTAATGATTCATAGATCAAAAGTGGTTCAACAAACAAAAAGAAACATTCTTCTGAAAACGGTCAGGTACAAAGACTGGACTGAAAATGATGGACAAAGCAGCCAGCGTTGAAAGAAATACTTGAAAGGCCTTCGAAACTATTGCTCAAGACCACTTTTAAAATTACATGTCTGTGTCCTTAGAAGCAAAGTATAAAGAAATAAAAAAAAAGAAGCACATTATGAAGTAAGAAAGGTGGCTCAAGACTTTTGCACAGTACTGTATGTCCTCCAAAACAAAACTAGAGCAACTTATAAAGACTTTGCCTATTCTCGTTGTTATTCTTACAATTGGGTATGTTGGTGAAACCAGTAGTACTTAATCTAGTGGAACACCCAAATATATCAAATGCACTGCATGCCATGTACCAATATTTCTCTACATGGGTAAGACGTCCAGAAAAGAAAAGCCTAAGGCATTCTAACAGTACCACTGAATGTGTGTGTGTTTCGAGTATTGCTCACATTATGGGGACCTAAATCTGTTTGCACAGTCAGATAATAGGAACAAGAAAGCAAGTAGTGTAGATAATTCAACTGTAATGTGAAGCCATGCCCGCTGGGGTAATATTAGGCTAAGGTTAGGTTAAGTTATTAATGGTTAGGGTTAAAGTTAGACTAAGTCTCCATCAAACATCAGTGCAATGTCTTAAGAGGGAATAGAGGTAATACGCACAACTGTGTGTGTGTGTGCATTGTTCAGCTTCATGCTGCAGAGTTGTGAGGCAGCTGGGGTCTGGAATAGTGTTTGTATTGACTGAGGAGAGTCTACAGTGCCCCCATTAAAGTTGTGCTGTAAACAAAGACAGGACACGGTGTGTAAGTCGGATGAATCTCAGGTATCTTGAATCACGAAACAGCCCATTGAAAATTCAGTACACACCTGTGTACAAATCTGTAGACCACTCTTGTAGTAAGCAAGGAGTTTCCTAAAATAAACAGTGGATAGGCTTCTTTTTAAAACATTTAACCACTGTTATTACAGTATAAGTAAATACATCATATTTCTTTTATATTTAACATGTGATGTTAGGCATCCTAATTAGATGCTCGAACCAACTCAGCTGGCTGCTTTCGACATAGAGTAACAGCTCTACTCCAAGCCCCTCTTGAATGACTGAACTCCTCACCATATCTCTAAGGGAGCGGCAAGCCACCCTTTGGAGAAAGCTCATTTCTGCCTCTTGTATCTGCAAGCTTGTTCTTTCAGTCACTACCCAGAGCTCGTGACCATAGATGAGGGTAGGGACGTAGACTGATTGCTAAATCGACGGTTTTGCTTTTATGCTCAGCTCACTCTTCACCACGACCGACTGGTACAGCGTCCGCATCACTGCAGCCACAGCCTCAATCTGTCTGTTAATCTCTCACTCCCCTCACTCATGAACAAGACCCAAGATACTTAAACTCCTCCACTTGGGGCAGTAACTTGTCCCTGACTCGGAGTGGGCACTCCACCCCTTTCCAGCTGAGGAGCATGGCCTCAGATTTAGAGGTGCTGATTCTCATTCCCGCCACTTTACAGTTGGTTGTGAACCGCACCAGTGTGACCTGGAGACCACTACCTGATTAAACCAACTGAACCACATCATCTACAAAAAGCAGAAATGAAATACTGAGGTCACCACAGTGGAGCTGTGGGAGTAAAACATCTCCCAGACCAGAGCCTCTGCCAGACATTCTCAGCACCTCATTATAGGTTTAGGTGTGCCAGCTCAGTCCAACATCCTCCCCATCACCTGATCCAACTCATCACCAGGTGGTGATCAGTTGACAGCTCAGCTCCTCTCTTACCCAAATGTCCAGAACATATGGCCACAGATCTGATGATACGATTGTAAAATCGATTATCAACCTGCAACCTAGGGTGTCTTGGTGCCACATGCACTTATAGAGATGCTCATGTTTGAACATGGTGTTTGTTATGGATGAACTGTGGTTTGTAGAGCAGTCCAATAACAATACACCACTCAGGTTTAGATCAGGCAGCTCATTCCTTCCAATCACACCCCATCAGGCCTCAGTGCTACTGACCACGTGAGCGTTGAAGCCTCCCAGTAGAAGGATGGGGTCCCTGAATGGAACACCCTCAAGCACACCTTTGCTATAACCGCACAGACTTGTTGGGGCAGCTAGTTAACAAACGCACCAACTGCACACACTTCCTCCAAATGGACTAGAAAATAGAATAAAAGGAAATAACTGAGCCTACCTGATGTCGAAAGTGTCCGCAAGGGAATACACTCCTGGCCTGAATCTCCAACCATCGTCTGTAGAAGACATGAATGAAATTACATTCTTATTTTTCTTATTTTCAGGAGATAAAATTTGATTTGTAGGCTTCCTACCAGATCCAGTTCTTTGTGTGTGTTTTAAAAATTAATTTACCCGACACATAGATGTTATACATGAAAGCTGGGACTAGTTGACATGGTATCCCTTATGCTGCCTCTGCTTTAGTAATCAGGACTTGATGTAGATACAGACATCTCATTACGAGTGAACTGAAGTGTCATATTGAGGAAGGGCAGGGGCAATGACAAGGATTCTCTGACTAATGGCTTCTAAAAGATCAACACACCATTAAGTGGACCTGCAGCGTGCATAGTAGCCTTACAGACCCATTATGAAGCAAAACACAACAAGTGAAACAACTAAAGCCTCTAATGGCAGTCTCCCTTTACGGTTTAATGTTGTTAAACACCGCTCCGTGGATGCTGTTGAAGAGTGCAATATGATTGCTGCGCTGAACTGTTGACAAAGAGTGCGGGAGACGTTGAATAAAACATCATCCAGCATGTTTGTTTTTTTGATTGCTTGCATGTTTTACTTGAGCTCATTTGCACCAGCCAATCAACTGTGACCTGAGGTAGCTCGCATGCACTTCTGCAAAGTCAATATGTTAATGCATTTTGCTCAGAAGCAATAATATTGTGCTGCCTCATACTTATCCTAAGCTTCCTGTCTTGCTTCGTTTATATTAGATTGTGGAGATTTGACTTAGGCAAAACAAGCAGAGTGGGAGATTGCAAATAAATCATTTCCACTGTCTGTTATCATTATACCTATGTTGGTCTTTGAAGGAGCGTAGGGTATAGGATGAGCGCTTTTTACGTCTGCCTTCCTATGAGGCATTTTCAGGCTAATTAGAAAATTTGATCTGAATGGTGGATCTATAAGCATTCACTGTAAAACAGAACAGGAGCACATGGGATTAGTGCTTGATTCGCAATCTTTTTGCAAGATTTGCTACGACTTAACAACTTGTCACATCATTAAAAAATGTCCAAAATCATAACTATTTTTAAAAATCTTTTTTGACATTAAATGAATTTCGAATTTTCTCAGTCGCTGCAAAAGGCTCATCCATCCCACCCCGCTACGCACATAATTGAATATCTCCTTGTGGTTCTTTCTTTGGAGCCAGTCACTGTGGCACACAAATTGTAATCAAGGCCAGGAATAGTTCACATAGAGATGGGTGGCTGTTGACTGCAGGATTTAGGAACTCATCTGAGCCTTCCCACTGCTGCTGGCAAGAGATTTCTGGCTGGCGCTGGTGTGCAGAACAAGGACTAATCTGTAGTGGTCTGTTGCAGCTAAAAGGAACTGGCCCTGAAGTCATGTATTATGGAAAGAGTGGGGATCATTTTTCCCACTCATTTCTTCAATCATCTGCTGTAGACTTATTGTATCTAGAACATTTATACTGAATACTGAATCTTACCTTGTGTCATGTTTTCCATCACCTTCTGCTGCTCCATGTACATTCAACCTGCATCTATTTCGCTAATAATTTTTTCAAAGCCCAAGTTGAAATAAAAAGGAAGCAGCTGGGAGCAATAAAAAGCTTTCCTGTTTTGATCATCTGTGAAACTCTGCATTCATTACGAATCATTTTTATTTCCATGTGCACTAAAATATCATGGAAAAAAGTATTTTGTTTGGATTTTATTAATTTTATTGTTTGGGTT
The DNA here is from genome assembly GCA_015052645.1 of Benitochromis conjunctus. NCBI lineage: Eukaryota > Metazoa > Chordata > Actinopteri > Cichliformes > Cichlidae > Benitochromis > Benitochromis conjunctus. The sequence continues at coordinate 9,351 of VOQK01001287.1, read as the reverse complement.
AAGATCAGTTTGATTGTGCGAAAGAATTTAGTTTTTAAAGCTCATGGGGGAGTTCATAGACTAAAAGTCTTTAGTCTCAAATATGCTCATACATATTCATGAGTAGTGGGCAGGCTTCAGCAGACTGACAAAGAAAGCGGGAAAATTCCTCAACTCACGCATTGTGAATATCAATGAAAAATGCCGAAGCGGCCCCTCTTCTTAGACACAAGCCTTGTGTGCCTTTTTAAGAGCATAAAAACAGGGCATGGCAGCCGGTAGATGTCTTGAATGCAACAAAGATTATGAAACCATGTAAGGCCAAAAATCTTGTTAATTGCCCTTCCAAGCAGCATCGCAACCTCTGGCCCGCATGTTAAAGTTTTACAGAGTGTGAACTAGCCTCTTACCTCTATTATGCTTGCATGTTAGAACTAATACAAGTGAACAGGGAAAGGGAAGCGGCATGTCCAGTGTTACAAAAAGTCGTAACCAAGATACCATTAAAGCTGATATTTCTGCTCTAACCAAATGAAGTCAAGATCCAGATGACCTGCAGACATCATACCAAACAACAGGTTAAGTGTTGACTACGGCTACTAATAGAAAAATTAAATAATTCCCATGAACTCTGTGATTGAAACTAAAATTGAAAAACAACAGTGCAGCTTCACCGCACGCAGCCAAACAGGTAACCAATTAAAAGTTTGTTTAATTCATGCTGACTGCTGGGAGAGCATGAATAAAAATATGGTTTGTCAGGGTTACTCACACCAAACAACAAACTCATTACTGACGTTGTCCTTCCAAGAAAAACAACAGTAGCACTCATTCAGCAAAATAACATTTGTTTAGATTCTAGTGACATTGTTTCCTGCTGCTCGTGTCTAAGGCAAGGGCGATGATACTGGGTTATTTTTTATAAAGCCACAAAGGCTGCAGAGGAGGAAGTCAGATAGACAGGACAACAAAACGCTGAACTTAAGCACCCAAGATTATGTTTGTTTTCCTTTTTTGCACTGACATTTGACATAGGTTTGTATCTTACCAAAGCTAAAAACATGTGTTTTATTACCCAGATGGCTAAGGTCCTAAATCTCCTCTCCTGGTACTGATTAAATCCCTAAAAACTCATCTCTGTTCATCAGAAATACATATTTAGAGGGTTGTTGTTTTTTTTTATTATTTCAATCAAAATTATCCCTTGATGCTTTCAAATGGCTTAGATGTAATTCCACGCCTTTCCCTCCTTTAGTATGCACAGATCTATAAATATGCAAATTGGTCACTGCCTGCCTGCAAGCTCGCGAATACCTGTTTATCTGCAGCTCCACTCACACGCTAAGAGTACAAACACATAAATATGTTGTCACTTTAAAGTGTGTAGCTGTTACTACTTTTACGACTGGTGCCCATTCCACGACCCACAAAAACCCAGCTGACAAAGTTTTGGTATTCAAACTACAGGAATGAGCTCTTGTGTAGTTGGGCAGATTACCGAAGAGACTTTTGTAAATAGCAATGCAAACATCCACGTTTTCTTTCTGACGGGGTCTTATAAGACACAAAACTTTTGCCAAACCTTTATAGCTTGGCTCACATAGCCAAACGAGATTTTAACTGGGGGTACCACACAGATATGAATATAAATCTTTATTTTATCTGTCTGAGTACTAGGCCATTTGTGATCGATTTACTAGTGGACAGTCCTCTCACTCTCACTACTAAGCTGATGCTTTCGTTCTCATATTTACCCTCCAACAAGCTTGGCTGCTGTGGCGTTCCAAAGAGTCTCTCACCCCTCGGTCAGAAGAATTCCAAATGAACCGTTTTGGATGGCACTTGGTGAAAGTCGATCTGCTACTTTAAAGATCTGCTGTAAGCTGGAATACCATTTTAGCCAGAACCTGCATCATCTGCTGCACTGAGTTTACTGGGGCTGCTGAACATAATTATCACCATGAACATAACTCTGTCCAAGATAGGGGAGCAGGTATCTAACCACGAGATAAGATACACTCAGAAGAAGTAGGCGAGTAGTGCTCCATTGTTTATTTGTCACAAAGTAGGGCTACTTATATTTGCCAAGGAGTGGTTCGTTATGTATGTGTGAAACCCTGCCTGTGTGAGGCATGTTACATTTCCACACTGTACCCTGCTTCGTGCACCATGTCAGAGAGTCATGGGATTGACTCCAGCCTTTTCCTGACTCTGACTGGATTAAGGTTAAACAAATGCAGGATCTGTATATCATTTGTGCACGTCGCACTGTCCCAATTATGTGTATCAGTGCATGTAAACGCGAGACCGGAAACCTTCAGTCAGAATGATTTTCATGTGAGTTGGTGTCAGTCACTTAAACAGATTTATTTCTTTACAGTGATGGGTCAGTTCCTAAACACTGATTTGTAAATGTTGTGGAAGAAACTGACAAATGATGTCCTGACGTCACGTCGGAAAACAGTTGTTATAACAGCTAACTGTAGCGTGTGCGCGTGCGTGTGCGTGTGTGTGTGTGCGTGCCTAAAATGGGGAAATAGACATATTTATTTTCTGGTGTCAGCAACCTGATTAATTATAGCGTCCACCTAAATCTGTAGCCATAACAGCTAAATATGAGATGTTGTAGACGCTTGGTTAATTTAACGCTAACACGTTCAGGTTGCCAAACAAGTGAAAGATGCCCAGTTTGATCCCAGGGGGAGACACCTCAGGAAGGGCATCCTGCATAAAACTCTGCCAAATCAAACATGCACAGCTACCTGCTGTGATGACCCCTCTTGAATAGAGGGAAGCAGCCAAAAGTAGCTTCTTTTTACTTTCAGTTTAGAGAGTTTCCTGTTCTTTGTTTGTCCTTTATTTCTGTGATTTGGATTTAGGTGTTTGGAATATACTGTGAAAAACCGAGCCAAATCTTCCCCCCGTGAAATTACACTTTAATCCAACACTAATCAACAAATCTGTCAATTATACATCGTAACTGATGCCCAAAGAAGAGCACCATGTCCTACTTGGAAAACATGAGTGTGACGAAACCATTTGCAGCCCTAGTTTCATGAGGTTGCGTAAAATATAGGCTAAAAAGGAATACAAGGGAGGGAGAAAGAAAAACAAGAGAGAGGAGCCCAAAAGTTTTGAGAAGTTAAAATCCCACTTCAAGCAAAAAACACTTTCGGTTTCAGAACTACAATAATTGGTCTCCGCAGAGTCTTGGAAAAGAAGGTGATACCACGCAGAGGAAGCACACCTCCGTTCCAACATGTTTTAACTGTGTGGCTTTCATTAAATTCAAAGTGAGCAGTTATTTCCCCCCCCCCCAAAAAAAAAGAAAGCCATCATTGTTGAGAACGACTTATCAATTTATTAAAAGAGTGTTATTAAAACACATGTATTATACTATTAATTGTTATTCACTGTGTTCCACAAAGACATGAAAGGTACCACTGTTTGTGTGTGTTTACGCTTTGTTCAGCAATAATGGTGACATAAGGATCACAACACATTTTCAGAATAATTAGTGCTGAATCCACGATCAGTCCAAAGAGTTTGTGAATGTTTTCTTGCAACTTTAATCAACTTAACTGAGATATATATATATATATATATATATATATATATATATATATATATATATATATATATATATATAACCTGCATTAAATTCACGGTTCCAACCGCAATGCCTGCTTTCTCCGTCCTCTGGTTCTCAGTTTCTCCATGTGTTCAGTGTTTACTCACTAATATTGTTGGTTCCAGAGAGCGTCTCGCATCTGCTCATTAACTGACTGACTGTGTCACCTGCCACCTGCCAGCACAGCTGTTCTGGATTTGTTTGCTAATACTCTGAGTACATGGAGGGTTTCTTTGTGACACCTTGATTGTCTGATATGCCTGACTTGACCGTGCTGTCTGCTCTGTTTCCTGCCAACTTGATTTCATGGATCTGTAGTTCTATTAACTGCCTTGGGCCCTATGTATAAACCATCTTCAGCTTACTTCTCAGGATCGTGCTGAACGTTTGAGGGGGGATCGATGGTGAGAGTTACAGTGAAATTTCCAACATGCACCACAAACACAAACTTTGACAAAATATTTCAGATTGATACGAGCAAATGTTGGGTGAATGTCAGCTGCTGCTTTCTGCACTGAAACAAATCTTAAGTTCATTTAGGGGGAATGGACGTTAAGATGAAAAAAGACTAAGAAGCCAATACTTAAAGGTTTCCATTTCGAGGTAGGAAAGATGGAGTACTTGAGCTTTCTGAAGGGGCCAAAAATGTAGAGATTTTGAGGCTGCCTGCAGGGAGATGATGGATTCCTTTGGTCAGATGAGAACAACTGGAAGGAAATCAAGGCAGATTGGGGCAGCCAGAGGAGCTTTTAGAGTGAATAAAATAGCTGCTGATGTGAAGAAAAAAAAAAAGGCAGGAAAAATGTCTGGGGCAGGTGAGAAGGTTGAAAAGGGTGCTTGGGAATTGCTGATCATCAGCTTTAAGAGCGAACTGATGATTTGCACAAAAATGCAGTTGAAGACGTCAATCCAGTGAATCACTGAAACAAGTGAAAGAAAATGAAAGCAGAAAAGAAAATGAGGGGGAAGTGTGGATGAAGTTTCAAGGCTGTGAACTGAAGGTGGTGGTTTTAAAATATCCATTGCTCCATATACAACACAGAAAAATTATATGCAGGAGCACAAAGGTGTTTGATCTAAAGTAAGGTATTTAAGATATTTTTTCAACTGGCTCTTCCTCTGTGCCTTTATACAGCTTCAAATCATACAATGTCACAGAGGAAAGTCAAAAAAGGGGGAGACAATTTATATCTGGGGAAAAAAATAAAAATAGAAATAGACTGAGGATGGAAACAGTGAAGAATGAGCTTGAAAACTGTTATGTGACAGGTGGCAAGACCTTGACACTAGGCTTAAACTTGATTCTGTCATGTCATTGCAATATCCTGTCTTTCCTGTGATGTGATAATACTCTTTCTTCTCTTTCTCCTTTGTGTAACTGGGGGAGTTTGTAGGCAGGTAACAGAACGATAAGGCTGATGGGAAGCCTAAATACATATATTAATGGGGGACAAGAGGGCAGCAATTGTTTTCCATTTCACTGCAGATGTCTTCTAAACATTGGATTACATTAATAATGTTAGTTTATCAAAGCACACTCTCTGTCACACACCAAGACAGACAAAAAAAATCATCTTAAAGAGGGAAAAATATCCTAAAAACATAGACATGAGACTGTCCGCCCAAGGAAATGACTCCAAAGGGATGTCTTTGCATGCCAATAATATGAACTGTAGCTATTTTTAGGCATTAACAGCCTAAGGTTGAAATGTAAATAAGTAAACTGTAAGCTAAAGTCAAACCTTTAGATGGGTTGGAATATGGCAGCCTGTTTAAACCAGACATTGGGGTTTTAAGTATTGCATTTGCTGATGTAAGAGATTTCATTCCAGCCCAGCTACCATCTTGTACAAACCCCTCACAAGTTTTGGTGCCTAATATAATTATTTCTTTATTTAATTAATTTTCTTAAACCTGAACAAACAACTACTGAAAACAAAGGTAAGCAGTGTAACACCACATCTACTCCCCATCGCACTCTTTTACAAGTGAAAACACGCCTCGGTATGTCAATGTTTTAGTAAAAAATAGTTGGAGTGCAAAGTCAACTTTAATTCTAAGCAAGCTTTGTAAGCAAAAATGCATTCATCCATGTATGGATGCATGCCTGCTAATAAAGCTAAGTAACAGACAAATAAAATACTAGTCTTCCACTTCTTAGTTGATTAGTGCAATTAATTAAACACATCTATAAGCCACGTGCTTGTGGACAGCATGTCTACAAGCCATTTATCCTATATGTAGTCTATCCTTGTTGGTTGAATATCCATCTGCATAGATAGAAAGCTTCTTAAATGGACAACAACATGCTGCCCTTCAGACAAACAGCTGATATGATTTAGTCCGAAGATTTGTTGGCTGTCATATTACGATATCCTTGCACATTTAAGATTAAATAATTTATGACCTCCACTCTATGTGTGTAAATAAACCCGGCTTATTTTAATGAGACTGGGTTGTGTCTTTTAAATCTGGTTATCATTTTATTCATCATTAATTTATTTTGTGGAGCTATTTACATCACTAATTGAATCCAACTTCTATTTTAATAACTGATTTAAGCTGTCTTCTCTTTGTATGTTTTTAGCCTTCATAAGTTCATAAAAACTTCATTTTCCTAAGTGGTATTTGTCATTTCTTAAATCACACAGATCCAAAATTACAGAAGGTGTGTGTCTCTGCCAATGTGGAAACGGGTATGTTGTTTACAGTGAGACTTCGGTTCGCTTGTACCCACACCTGGCAATGTTATGATGGATAAAACATACCAAATGGTGTCTTCTTTACCCACTGAGATGTTTTGATATGGTATCTCTAGCTAAGTCAAGTGGAAGCAAAGCACAGCACATTTATGTATTTGAATTTCTGTCTGTGTTGTGTTAAATCCCACTCACAGCATCTGCATTTACTTCCTTTTTCTTATGCAGTCTGTCATTTCAATTTTTCTTTTTGTTCTTAATTATCTCACATCATTGTTTTCTACTCTTGCATTTCTTAGTACTTTTTAAAAATGCAAATGTTTTGAGAGGACTCGAGTCAAAAGCACCAAGAGTTTAAATAAAAGGAACTCTTGAGTTTCGTTTTAAAGAGGAAAGACTCCATTGCTTTATTCATTTATGAGAACATTGGAGGCATCCCTACATCTATCTGTGAAAGCTTGGGGTATGCACCGGTCATATCACATATGAAAAGAAGAGCTGCTTTACAAGCTCTGATCCAAGCAGCAATGACCTTGCTGAGAGTGAGGAAAACTCAATCTGCTGATGTGTCTTTTCAACAATCAGCTAGAAAAGCTATATGATAGAGGTGTTACCTTTGGTCCCAAAACACAGACAGGAACGTAGCAACTATTTATCCCTCCTGTCAAAGTCTGCCCTGTAGTGTATTTAGCTTTAGTTGTTTTTAATTGTTTCTGGTCCCTGTACAACTGCAGTGACAGCCTGGGTCACATAGTGAGCAACAAGTCATATTTATCTCAGGTGGCCTCCAAAACGGCTGCCCTTTGTCACCAATTCACTGTTCATAACTTTTATGGAAAGAACTTCAAGACACAGCCAAAGGGTAGAGTCAGGATCTCATTTTTGCAGATGATGTGGCTCTCTTGGTATTATCAGAGATGACCTCGCACTGGTTGATCTATGTTCCTACCCTCACCTATGGTCATGAACTGTAGGTAGTGACTGAGAGAATAGGATTGCAGTTGCAAGCAGTTTCCTCTGGGCTCAATCTTAGATCGGGTTCGGAGCTTGGCCATTCTGGAGGGGCTCAAAGTAAAGCTGCTACTTCTCTTTATCAAAATAAGCCAGCTAAGGTGTATGAGCATCCGACCAGGATGCCCCTTTGTCATGTTTCAAGGATGACCTTCCCAGAGCACGCCCCAGGGCAGACCCAGGACATGCTTGAGAAATGATCCTTTAGGGATGCCTGGTGTTTATTGTATTTTCATTTCATTTATTTGATACCTAAATAAATCCAACACAACTAACGTTTAATTGAAATTAACGAAAAGTGAATGATACCCCAAAAAAAAGATGGTAAAGAAACCTTTATGTGAGTTCTAGATGTAATTTAATAAAATATGCAAATTAACTGTAACTTTGCAATTATTATAATAATAATATTGTAATATTTTGCAGTAAATTATGCTGTAATAATCTATGTCTGTATACTGTGTCAGTAGGATGAGGCTAAAGAAGTGACTTTTTTGTTACTGGTGAAAAAACATGGTATACAAGTGTTTCAGAGTTGGGTTGAAATGAAATGGATCCACCCTGTAACTGCAATTCGTTGTTCAGAGGACACTAAAGACTGACAGGAAATGCTAGGTGGCAACGCTGTGGAACCAGACAGGCAGACAAACACAAAGAGCCGGCAGACGCAGAGTCCAAGAACAAGCAGGAGACAAAAAGCATGAGGTAACTGCCGGAGACTGCAGCCTCAAGAATTAAGCCTCCTGTGACAATTTGGCAAATGAGGTATGGTGGGAGTATAACTGCAGGGAGTAATGAGGTGAGTGGAAGCAGGTGAGTTGATTAGGAAGTGGGAATAGACGACAAATGATTAGGGCTGTGGTTGAACAGTCAGGAAGAAATGTCTTTCCTAATCACTTTTTCTTGACCTTGATGGAAAACATGAGTTCAAGGAAAAATGTGAAGGACAGTTCAGAATAGACTCACACGAGACTATGTGACATCTTTAGAGCTCGCCACTCTCGTCACTCGGTTAGAAAACCTTCCTAAGCAAAACTGACTATTCAACCCAGTCGTTCCCGATGGTTGTGGTTAAATGCTGTGTGTTTTGATGTAAACCTTTTGGACATTGTTTATACACCTGTGGCAGTGGGACTGAAAACACCCAAATTTAAAGATTCAGAGGTGTGGCCATATGCTTTTGTTGACGTTGTCCCATGTTGTGAAATCTATTAAAAATTAATAAATAAATTGTCATGGCTACTGTAATGTCATAGCACAGCAAGGAACAACTGATGCAACTGTATATGTTGCATATGACTGAGATTTCTTTTAAACTGAAAGCTCATGTATTGTTTTGTTGAATGCCCGTTGCCTCGACTCCTCTCGCCTCCTGTCTTTTCTTTGTCTCCTCCTCTTGGATCTCAGGTGGGAGAGACTAAAATGATAGAAGGAGAGAATGTGAAGATCTTACTCGAACCTCTGGGGCATTAAAGAGGTGATGGAACAGGAAAAAGAAATGAAATTCTCATTTAGATGACACTTAACAAATATTTGGCACCAAAATGTTTGTGCTTTCCATCTTCAGTATTCATCAGAATCACAAACCTTGAATTCTAATCGGGCAAGAAAAGCAGATCCACTGACTAATGCTGTTTGAGTTTTACTGCTTGTGATCTATTGCTTGGTAGCAGCTTTCTGTCATTAGCATATTGATTGTTTCAGTGAAACATTCAGATTAATTTTTGCTCCTCCGAGCCAGCCCTCTTGTCCTGTCAAAACAGAAAAAAATGCTCTTGAGAAGTTAGCCAACCGTGAGTTACTCCAGCAGAAAATTAAATGTCAGAACTTATAAATTGACCACTTTAAAGTCTTTCCTTTGGCTCTTTCCTCTGACTGTAGGATATTTGATGGTGTATGTATACATAAAATTCATCCTAATCATTACATCACAATACATACACTGAATATTTTCTCTTGTATCTTGTGTTTTTGAGTGAACAAGTTACAGAAGCAAAAATAGATCTTTCTCTCTTTGCATAATGGATGCTG
>VOQK01001286.1:4990-16981 GCA_015052645.1 Benitochromis conjunctus | reverse complement strand
CAGAGCGGAGAAGAGATGTCTCTCCCGCACCTTGAGGACTCTCTCACTCGGATAGGGTCGATCCGTCTGTCACCCTCAGTAACAGGGGTCTGCACTCTGACTGGCTGGAAGGTTAAGTGAGAGATCGCTATGACAACTGCACCAGATGTAGAATGACATGAAACCCCAAAACAAGGCACGGTAGATCCATTAGGCTGTTGTACAAAATATTGTATCACGAGAATATTACTTAAGGGTTCCTCTTGGGTGAAAAAATCACCACGGCGGTGATTCAAAAGATTAGAAATCAAATGTATTTGATAACACAGCTGCAGCAGCAGCGAGTTTTATTTAATCATGTTAAAAACATGGCTGTAAGCTGGAGCTTGCTGCCATAACCCCCACCATGATAAGATGATGACATTTTTGGGAGAACCCCAGTAAGAGTGCAGAGTCCACACTCCAGGTTTGGTGCCAGCAAAAACTTCCTCATAGGCCATCTGGTGTTTTTTCAACTGGCTGTAACAGACAAATGCTTTAAAAACATCTAAAATCATCTGATAACTCTGGTGAGGATTGCTCTGAGGATTCATCTGTGCTAATTTAAGGCAAAATGATTACTGCACTGCCAAATAATCGCCACATAAGACAAACATTTCCTCTGTAAAATAAGTCCCCGAATCCATGAACCACAGATCAAAGTGTTGCTGTGACATGAACTCACTTCCTGTTTGGTAGCCCTATAAATGATTTTGATTGGCTGTGGTGTCGCCCTTTAATTCAGGTTACATTTTTGAAAGCTCTGCTAACACTTTTAGTTGCCGTGACGAAGAAACATTTCTGAAAGCTAATTTTTTTTCCATCTGTTTCATTTATAGTGAAAACTGTAACTTTTGAAAATAAAAACACTTCATGTATTGACGTCACCCTTTGAACTGAGCTTCAAAGGTACATCGTAACTGAAAATCCATCTAAACAATCGTGTTGCAGTTTACATCCGTCCAGACTTTACTTTCAACCTTTTAAAATGCTGTCACCTCATCATCGTGTGATCTTGTGGTAAAATTAGCAATAAAAAATACAATTGTGCATACATTTGTTTTTGTTTTGTGAGGTCAGAAAAAAGGGTTAGTGTATTGACCACAAAACGGTCATCTTTGACTACCTTTTATTTAAAGGTCATTTTTTAATCCAAGCGGGGTCAAATTCATAAAGATGTTAAAGAGAACCGTAAGGCTGGTTAGACGACATGAAAACAGTCCCTGCAGCCGCAGCTGTCTCTGGGTGTCACCATGTTTGTCACCTGCCTCCAATTCTGTTTCATCTTCTCATTTTTAAAAAATGCATCCTTTTTTACAGCTTCTCAGTTTTTCTCTTATCGTTCTTGTTATAGCTGATGTTCTACATGTTGCCAAACAGGATAACCTATAATCCTGTTTGCTGGGAATGTGCTTTTTCACCATAGAGCTCATTCCCATGTTCAAGAAACCAGTTTGGGAATATTTGAGTTTTGTGACATGGTGCATAAGAAGATGAGTACACTGAGGTCATAAAAGGATGAACAGGGTCAGCAGCGATAATCAGGTAAAATGTGGTATTTTAATAGTGCTTAACTGATATTAAGGCAGCCAAAGTGTGCCAAGAAAATATTGCCTGCTCTAATAAACCACCAGCAGAAGCCTGAACCGCTGATACAAGGCAGGATAGATCCAGCTTTCATGTTTCGTACCAAAGTCTGACCCTACCATCCAGATGTAGCAGCAGAAATCGGGACTCATCAGACATTTTACCAAACTTTTATTGTCCAATTTTGTGTGAGCATCAGTTTCCTGTTCTTAGCTGACACCTGATGTGGTCTTCTGCTCATTCAAGGTTCAGTGTTTTGTGTGTTTAGAGATGCTCTTCTGCACACCTTGGTAGTATGCAGAAGAGCATACAAACAAGGTGGTAACTCAGTTGCTGTTGCTTTCCTATCAGCTTGAAGCAATCTGGCCATTCTCCTCTTAATTCTGCTTAAAAGAATTTCACCCAGAGACCTGCCGCTCACCGGATGTTTTCTCTTTTTCAGATCATTCTCTGTAAGCCCTAGAGATGGTGCAGGGGGAAAAAACCCAGTTGGTCAGCAGTTTCTGGCACCAACAACCAAGCTATGCTTAAAGGCCCTTAATTTTAAGTTCAGCAGGTCGTCTATACAGGCAAAGAAACCCTGACACCCCTGTAGTGCTCCTTCATTCAGGTGTTTAACTCTGGCTGAGCTCCAATGGCTCTTTAGTGAGACAAAATTAGCCTAGAGAGAGACAATACCTCTGTCCCTTCAGTGTCACTAAGAAAGGAGCGAGATTACCTTCACATCCTCTGTCTCTCTCTCTCTCTCTCACACACACACACAGACACACATTCATACACACACACACGTGTGTATTTATATCCTCGTGGGGACATCTCATTGACATAATGCTTTCTCTAGCCACTTACCCTAACCCTAACCATCAAAACTGAATGGCTAACCCTGACCCTTACCCTAAACCTAACCATAACCTAATTGTAACCCTGACACTAAAACCATGTTTTGAGTCTCAAAAATTTGTGGGGACCAAAATCCCGGTCCCCACGAGGGCTGTTGGTCCCCACAAGTATAGTAAACTTCCAATTTCTGGTCCCCACAAAGATGATAATACACGTCCACACACAAACACATTTTTTCATCGAGTCAGTGAATACACTGTCACAGCAGCCTCATTCTGCCTCATATACAGGACACAGACTCATAAACGTAATGTAAAGTCATGTGATGATTTGAACTGAAGTCTTGAGACAAGATTTAAAAAAAAAAAAACTCCATCTCAAACACACACAGAGAAGAAAGTGAGCTTTCCCCCACAAGTCAGTGATTCATAGATGCAGCCACACCCTCACACTGCAGAGTAAGTGAGGTCAACCTGTGCGTTAATAAATGATGGGTTCCGAGTGAAAACCTGGTCACTGTGGGGATTCAGGGTGTGAGAGTGAAAAGTTCAGCAGATATCCAGGAGAAAAAGCACATCCAGCTCTGTAACCCCAGCAGAAAGGGCCTTTCATATTTCATGAGCAGTTCTGTCTGACTTCGCATGTGGGCTAAGAACCAACTTGACGGTTTTATTGCAGTTAACGCCACACATAACGGGTCACCACTGCTGAGAAGTGAGAGACAAGTTTCAGAGAGACGTGCTGGGAGCATCTGTCTGATACGTGCTAGTCTTCATCCCTCTCTTGCCTGCTTGTTGCTTCTCCTTTTAATGCAGTTCCACCCAAAGTGCATTTTTGCTTTGGATGTGGAGAAGTAATGTGTTGCAGCCCGCTGTCTGAGGCAGAGGGAGACGTCTCTGCCTGTCTTCTTCAGCACTGAACGCTGAAAAAGGATGTGACTCAGCAGCTCTAATGTGGTTACAAGCATACATGCTATCAGTGCGATACTACAGCGGGAGGTGTCACCAAATCTCTGGTCGCATGATTAAAGATTTGGTGACATCAAAGGTGAAAAAAACATGTAGACTCTTAGATTACTGTCACATTTACACCAATAGTCCTGGTAAAATTAAAACACTATAGAATGATATAAATGAATCATTTGCAGAAGGAAAGTGGGTCGGCTCAGTGAGAGAAGGACTGCAGTGATTATGCACTATAGGCCAAAAAACAAGCAAATAAACAACGTTCAGAGAAATTTATTCAAATCACCTCGAAACTGAAAATCCAGATAAACAAGTTTATCAAGTGTTTTAGTCTCATGGCCACAACTGAGGTCAATGATATGTGTAGCTGTTCTCTTCCAACCTGCTGAGATGAAAATGGGATGATTGCCGCCTTGATTAACAACGTCTCATCTCATAGTGTTAAAAGCAGCAAGGATTATAAGCTGCCGGGACCTTTCTGGGATTACTTACTTAGACCAGACTTCTATTGGGTTGTAACTTCAACAACAGAGCCCCAATACTGCAAGACCTTTAACATTTAAATAAGCAGCAGCACGAGGGGCTGGAAAACTAAACCAACAAGCAAAAAAATAAATAAATAAAAGGCCCTGCAGGTGGTTTTTACCAGGCCTGAGGCGTATTCCGAATTTAGTGACGACTCGCAGAAAATGTTATTGGGAACACAAACAAATGCAGACAGAGATGGTAACATTGCATTCGCAGGGGGATGATGAATACCAAAATCAAAAGAATTCCCTTCACAGATCACATTTGTCTTTAATATTCCAAGATAGTCAAGTTTGACAACAGGCGATGACAAACTGATGTGTGACATCACTGTGGATTCATCCGTCTTCAGCTTAAATACAGAGTGACATCTTACAGTGTGTGTGTTAGTGTACGGCACTCACCAGGGTGTTCAGGTGGCTGCGGGTATTCACGGCGTGTTTGAGAGCCAGTTTAATCATTGTGGGCAGTCTAAGAACAACAGCCTCCATATCCTGCTCTCCTCTCATGGCACCAGCCAATTTCCCCAGTCCATCTATATAGCTCCTCCAATGAGGCTGCACTTCAGTAGCTCCCCCCAGGCAGTTGTGCATCACTGCTTGACAGAAGCCTTTGCAGGCCGCCGGCCCCAGCATGCCCTGGCAGTGCGGGCAATACCACAGCCTCAGCAGGGACCGGCTGCATTCTCGGCCGGGCCGCAGATGGTCTGTGGTGTTGACAACCTCGATACCTAGGTTCAGCGCCTGCAGGAAGACTCGTGTGGCCAGGAGGGAGCGAGAGAGTCGAGTCATCATCAGTTTGGGATAAGGGCCAAATGCTCCCGAGTCCTTCCAAGCTCCTCTTACACACTCCTCGGACACTGAGGTGCCACTGCCTCCCAGCAGGCGGCGGTATGTGAGGGGAAAGAGGCGACCGTAGAGCACCGCCACCATGTGGTCAACTGTGGCATCCGAGCCAAGGATATAAAGCGACATGTCCAGGAACAGCTGCCCCACAGAGCTCTGGGCACTGCTTGCGAGAGTCGGGAACTCTGACTTCAGCATCGTCAGGGTGGAGTTACGTCCGTGACGCAGCACCAGGTCGAAGGCCTCTGCAAGAAAGAGTGAGACAGGGTGACAGTCAGGCATCTTCTGAAAGCTCAAATATTTCATTCAGTGATGCCTCAATAATCACTACAACTACCTCAAAGTTCTCAACAAACAGGCATCAGCGTAACTGAAAAACATGAAACACTCAAACAGAAGCTTTCCCCCAAACAAGCATCCTATCCTTAACGATCAAAGGCAGGGAAAATTTCCCACGCACAGCTTATCACTCCCTTTTTCCCACTTTTTCTCCATTTGTTGTTTTTCTCTAATGGGACTGCTCACACACACTCAGAGGAAAAGCACACACGCGTGTACATTATTACAGTAACGGGTGATGGCTTCAAAATGAGCTTTTCCAATAGATAAACAGTGAGATTCTGGCTTTGACCTTTCAACAGTACAAAGCAACGGCCTGTAAAAAGCTCACAGAATCTTAAAAAGACACCAATAACGTCAATATATTAGTCAAGTGTGAGAGGCATGGCCGTAAGGATGTCTGTGAGGAGAAAAGCATTCAAAACCTGCAGGAGGGAGGGGAGCGGGGGCCACTGTGAGAAGAGAAAATAATCAGTGGCGTTTCAAGGCACAAAGTGAAGTCTTATCAACAAGGTGGCACAAGAAGCGGGAGCTCCATCATCGACCCAGTTGCAAAATGAGTGAGGACCCGACAACAGAGGGGATTTAAAGCTCCATTACTGAACTTAGCAGGGGAGCCGGGACTCAGTGAAATGAAGCTTTGGACAGGAGAATAGCGTGAGATCCCGAAATCCCATTTATACCACGGCTAGTCCACTACATCACTTTGTTGGGAGTGACTCCCGCAAATGCTTTGTGAGGAGCAGAGGAAAAACACTGGTTTAGGGAACATTAGAGGAAGTTATTGGTTTATGTGCTACAACAAATAGCCATTTCATCTTTGTTATTCGTTTTTCCCTGCTTGGATAGTTTAATTTGTTTTTCTTCATGCTTCTCTGAGGTCAGTGAAGCCTATGTGGAGTTTTGGGTCCTTGGACAGCGTTGAAAAACAATCTGACACCTCTTTTTTAGGACATATAATGTGAGTTTCTGCGTACACGTAAAGAATCCACACGACTGATTTTCTGTCAAACTCTCTGATCAAAGGATAAACAAATATAGCACACCCACATGGTGGTTTACTTGCTAGCACGAGCGAATGTCTGCAGCACACTTATTTGTCTTTTTATTGCAACCAAACTGCAAACTGCACACTAGCAGTCAGATCAGAGCATAATAGAATTACTAATTTGACACTAAATCCACCTTTTTGTGTTGTTGAATTGCTGCCGAATCACTTTAATCTTTCTGGTCCCAGTTTATAGTGCTCATTGCGGCACAAGGTACTTGCCTTTGTACGAGGAAAATTAAGTTCAGCTTTGGAAATAACAGAAAATATTAGAACATTTTTTGATGTTGCATAGCTTCACCGACATGTTTAACAATTTGTACTCATGTGTCAAGGTTGTAAGCCTGGTTTTAAAAGTCATTTTTTAAAACTGACATGTTCAACTTTAAAACGCTGAAATCCTTAACAAGCTAAAGAGGATCCTGTGAAGCAACTACCCCGTAATGAGCCACCTTTAGTTATGGCGGCTGCTGATCAGTAGAATATTGAGCCTGTTTGAGCAAACTTTATCGTAGACTGGAGTAAACTGCAGCTTTAGGTTCTGTGTGCAGTCTGCTCGCTCAGCAGAACAGTCGCTGGATGCCTAAAGGTTAAGAAAAGCATTGGAGGATGTTCAGGAGCAGCGCACATCTGTTTGGTTTTTCACTCTACGGCTGTCCTGCTGTGTCTGTGAAGCACTTCCCTCTGTGATCAGTGAGGAGGCAGATGTGCAGATTGCCAGCTGAGACAAGGAGACAGACTGAAAGGAGGGAAAACATACCCACACACACACACACAGTCACACACAAAACTCGCAGATGAGCACAGAAAGTTTTCAACAAGCAGATATTTGGTTATTGATTGAAAAGTGGAGGCAGTGAGAAAATGTATCCAGCTCACAAAGCGGTTTCTAAAAAAATATCCACCCACATCAAACCCTGCAATTCAGCCGCTATCTGTAGCATCTCACACGCCGTAAAGAGGAGAGCCACTTTGTGATGGTAAAGAGAAAGACTAGAGGGCTCTTCATAAATGCAATTCAATGGCTCTGAGTAGCCGGGGTCATAGTATGAACCATTGCGAGCCCATTTCCTGCAAATGCTCCTCACGTTCTTTGAGCAGTGAAAGCCTGGGCGGGATCGGGTATCCTTTAATGGAGGGGAATGGGGCCGTATGTCGGGGACCTGTGACATGCTGGATACAGCCGTACGAGGTCAAGAGCACGCATTACAAGAACAGGAGCCCAGAGCAGCATATTAGGTCACGCTTAAAATTAGCAGTAACATTCATTTTGTGAGTGTCAGGGATGGAGGCAGAAGGCTGCTGGTTGCTGGAAAGCCGTTTCTCCTGAGACTGAAGCCCTTTTACTGACAGACCACCTGTTTACTCCAAGGCATCTGGGCATCTCATCTTTCTCAGGCCTTGAAATGTTCGTGTTGGATTGACTAAATGCGATCCAGTAAACCTCTACTATGCGAAATTGTCATAATATCTGGTTTCTCCACATTTCAAGCCAATAATCCCAAATTAAGCAGCGATCAAGTATCACACATTTCATGTTATTAGTAAAATAAGTCTGACAAATCTGTGGCACAGTGAGGTAAATTCTTTCTGACATTTAAAGCCTTTAAGTGACTGCAGCTCTGACATAAAACATGCGCTCCCATAATCTATGAGGACCTGTCAAATAAGCATATTTGATGTTCAGGAGCCCATCAGTCTCCATGTTACATGTAAGTACATAAATCTGCAGCTCATAACGCACCAGGCCTGGCTGACCGTTGCCTGTGGTTGACACGCTGCGAAGGCAAAGACATGCACCGTGCTGCCTCATCAATCAGCGGCCCATACACCCATTATCCCCTGAGAGGAAAACATCAATAAATTACCCAGCCAATGAGACTAATCCATTTGGCTGATGGAGTTTCACCTCTAGCTGCCATGGAGACGGATGGAGGAGCCGCTGCCACCTGGCCCCGTTAACAAAGCAGTACCTGTCCGGGACCCAGACAGAGGACTGGCGGGGTTGCCACAGTGTCACTTTTGATGTAAGGTGATTGGGCTGCTAAAGGGGGCCGATGATGATCCAAATATCTTATCATGTGTCTGTAGGTGCACTAAGCACGTGCACAGGCTGACTCTAACAGACCCCTCCCAGCAGCGCCGACGTTCAGTTATGATTTTATGAGCTACAACAAAGCAGCATCTGTTCACTGACTGTAAACAGTACGCTGCTTTTTCCAGGCACGTTTCACTCAGAGCACTCTGCACCCAGGTAACCTGAGACCCGCTCCACCTGACAACCCTTTTATTCCCCTTGCTGGATTGTTGTACGTTTGCATCCGGGTGCTTGGGGCTTTACGGGACGGCGGCAGTGAGGCGGGGCGGGGCGGGGACGGCTGATTCCAGGAACAAAGCAGGCAGGATGCTGGTAAGGCCTAGATAACATCACCAGCAGACCATGAGGGCCAATGGACAGCGGGATAGAAATGAGAGGTGTATTAGGTTACTCCATCTGTTAGGGAGCACCTCGTCGAACACACAAACGCACACACATGCCCACACGCAGCCGCGCACAATGCAATCAAAGCACTCAGCAGCAGCCAGGTGGTGACAGCGAGGGCGAACATTTGGCGGACCATGGTGGGATGGCGAGGTGTAAGTCAGGTGTAAGGACACTCATACACACACACACTAACAGATTTTTCTTTGTGCTCATTTATCTGCTGCCCTGTGAGCGTCTAGCTAATGTTTCCTCGCAGCTAGGCAGTAAAATAAACGATGAAAATTCATACACTGCTTTTATTACTCGTAGTCTGCTTCTAATAAGAAAACAACTCGAGAGGGTTGTTTTTGGATTTTTTCCAAAAACCCATACAGTCCACTCTGATCCGGTCAAAGAACATACAGCACTTTTACTTTTGTGTATATTTTTATGAAAAGGTGACGTATTATTTCAGGATAATCTTCAAGTCTAACGAGGCTCGTTATCTGTTCTACCTTAATTGGAGGTTAAAATCTAAATAACAGTCCCTAGGATAATCACTATAACTGGATAATCACACACAAACAGAGCTTTACTTTACTGAGACAGTTAAAAGATACTTCTCAATAGTTCTCAAATATTTCTATTTCAGTAAAAATGGGCAAAATTTGCAATCTCTCCATTTTTTTTGTTATTTATTTAAGGAGCCAGAGCTTCAGCCAGCTATAGTTCTCCGGGCTTTCTGAAGCTCTTTCCAAGTTTTCCTTTGGATGTTGGCTCCTTTTTGACTGACTGATAGCGCTCCAGGCTTATTCTTATTGCATTGTCAGTGCGTTTGGGATCATTACTATGCCGAAAAATGAAGCCGGTACCAATCTGATGTGCTCCAGATTTTATTACATGGTCGATTAAAATCTGGCGTTACTTTTCTGTGTTTACAATTCCATCAATTTTGACAAGATCCACAACAGCACTGGCTGAAGTGCAGCCCAAACCATGACAGAGTCTCCACCGTGTTTGACAGACACGCACTGATGTACCTCTCTCCTGACTTCCTCCATACATACTGACGACTATTTCAAAATCAAAATCACACATTTGGATTTATCACTGCCGTGTGGTGCTGTGGGCCAGGCAGGTTAGGACACACAGAACAGGATTTGAACTAAACAGCAGCTTTACTGCTGAACTACAAATACAAGAAAACTCAGACAGGGCAAAAGAAAGCTTCTCTAAGAGAGTTCAGGCTGTGTTGAACAGAAAAGGTGTTCATACCAAATATTGACTTTCAAGCTTCTGCTGCTGCTGTCACAGTTGGCGCACACTGCATAGCTCATCTTTGTGTGGCGTCCTTCTGCTGCAATGTAACACTGGGTATGAGCCACTAGAGAAAACAGGTCCATGTGCCTCTCACAGGGTGGCTGCTTTGAAAAGCTGAAGGTGACATTGTATGAATAGATGAAATGAAGTTCTCCACTATACAGCAGGGCCAACTCTGCTTTAGGCCTTACGTACTGTACTTTCCATTGATGTTTCCACATCACAGCGCAGGATGCAGACTGTTTATGGCATTCAGTTTATAGCAACATGTCTATTTGCGAGGGGCTGCCAATCAGAAGCAAGATGGGTAAAGGGGAGGGTGGACTTACAAGCAGAAAAGCCAAACTGGCTTATTTCAGACAGAGGAACTGCAGGGGCTTCACAATGGCTCAGTATAAGATAAATAATAATCACTTTAAACTGTGAAGCATGCCAAGCTACACTAGTGGAGTTCAAGAATAAAACAAATATGGAGATGATGATGATGAGCACAATGAAGGATGAAAACTTTCACAAGCATGAAGAAATGTAAAGCTTCAAAGTCAAGTCGTTCATTTTGGAAACAGTTAACAGCAAACAGTGGATGTTTATGTACATATATGATATGTATAGACCCTACATCCCCACATTGTTGTTAATAATTACCAGCCATGTTTGCTTAGTGTACATTCAGTATTTTTCTTCACACCCACCTGCAAAGGCTCTGTCCTCTATTAACGGGTCTCACAGTTTGAGAACCACCGAGCTAGGTCAGGCGTAGAAGTCACTGGTTTGAAAATAAGCTGGCAAGTATCAGCCTTTATTTTCACCTGGTTGGCTGAGAGTTGGAAAGCAGCCATGATGATATGGCAGCCGCAGTTTTTTATTACATTATAAAATGCAATTGCCTGAATTCACAAAGAGCAGCAGAGGTCTGCTGATCAAACAGCCCGACAACAAAGAAAACAGATTCACTGGAGCTCAGAGTACAAAATATTTCAAGAATTTTAACTGAAAAAAGGTTTTTTTCCACACTTACCAAGTTCCATTTAAGGTCTGCTTAAATTGCTAAGAATATCAACTTTATAGCAAAAAAAGACAAATATCTAATGTGGCTTTGGGATCATTTATGGAAAACTATTTACTTACTATGATAGCTACAAAAAGAATGAAAGCAGCAGGGAAGGAATAAGATGAGTGTATATTCCCACTCAGTTTATCATAAAATATTACATGTTAACCTGTGGGACAGGTGCCACTGGTGGGGAATAAAGCCACGGCAGAGGGGCACATAAAATGTCATTCGAATTCAGTTTGGAGCATTTTTTTTTCCATTCATCGTGGGGGTTTTTTTCTCTTTTTTTAATGTGGGTTGTGGGGCATAGTCTGTTTTTGGCCTTCAGAAGTGGGGGCCAATGCCATAAAATACAAAAAAATGCAATAAAAGTGGCATCTGTGTGTGCTTTGTGCCTGCCTCCTTTTTGACAGCTCAGCCAAATATTATTAGAACTATCCAAGTATAAGAAACACATCATCTCACTGACTGGAAAACATATCCAAGAGCAATAAACCACATCCACGATTACTTCTTCTTCTAACATCAAAATCCAAAACAGGAAGCATTAGACACACAGAGATAAAAATTGCTGTTCCTGGGTGATACAGATACTCCAGCAGCCAGCTTTTTTTCTCCGGTGCCTCCATATTTCTGCTTGTCACCATTGACTCCATTGATCTCTGGCACTGGGCTCCATGCTGAGGTCAAAGTTGAGCCGTGCTGTATCTTTGACCGGCAAACAGGCGCTGTCAGAGGACACGGTGTGCAGCAGAATAGAGGACATGGCGAGGTGAGAAGGACGTGAGGGCAAAAGTGAAGTGGAAAAACACAACCGAGAGCTGGAGGGGAGGTAGAGGAGGAGGAGGAGGAGGAGGAGGAGGAGATGGGGGTTCAGTGAATGGTGCCAGAACGTGTGGAGAGAAACATTCAGCGAGGCGAGCTTTGAAGCTCCATTCAAAGGCATCTGGAGTCAAGCGGTGCCAGAGCTGTGAGACACGTCG
>VOQK01001282.1:0-17095 GCA_015052645.1 Benitochromis conjunctus | reverse complement strand
ATATATTTGTTTCTTTAATGGCTTATTCACCAGTGTGCACAAACTCTTTGATCAAAATATTTTTTTGATGGTAAAATATAATTATTGAGGTTGTCCATGAATCTTAAAATTCACAGTTTGACAGTATTTACTTGCACTTCTGAACAGGAAAAGTAGTTTAAAAATGTTGTTCTTGAATAATTTCTTCTTCACAGTCCAATTTATGTATAAAAACAGAAATTCAGTTTGTTACTTGCCTAATAAATACCAATAATTTTAAACACTTTTTAGGCAGTTTTTTAAAAGATTTGCAGTTTGTTTTGTTTCGATAACAGGTGGCTTGATAAATTTAAGCAGTTTGTAGGCAGAATGAAGAATCTCTTTACAATCTCTTTTGCGTCTTTCACATGCGTCATGTGATTGTAGCATATTGATGTGACTTAACCTTTTCTGTGAGTTGTCTCAGGCATAACGTAGCAGTGAAGTTACACTGACACTAAAAAATGATAGCATGCAACCATGAACCAGGGGTTCAGGGTAGTTGCTAGGTCTTTGCTGTGTGGTTAATGCGGTGAAGTGTAAAAATATTACACTTATAATACTCTCACAAGGGCACTTGAGAGTCACACAAATGGTTGAGTGGTGAACAGAAGCTACAGACAACTCATGCAGCATGCCCTTTTAGGGAACTTGTGTGACTTTTCACCTTCATTTAATAGAGCAACGCTAACTTAACTTTAACTGAAAGGAAGCCAGAGACATATGGAGACATACAGTATGAAGAGATAAAAAAAAGATGGCAACTAGACTTCCTTAAACTTTAACTTAAAGATGTTCAATCACATTCTTTTCAAGCTCCCAAACCTACCATGACCTGAATGACTGAGAACCTTACAAAGACATGGAGACATATATAAAATACGCTTACCAGAGGGATACAGAGGAAGTGTTGTGATATATCAGTGTCTAGAATCCCTGAAGCGTGATGTGCTTGCTTATTTTTCAAGTATGTCTCTTAACAACATATCGTTTTTCGTAGGTGTGTCACCAACGGAGAGAATGAGAAACTTAAAGTCTCCAGTCAGATCTCCAATCCCCAAGTTGGGAAGCCCCATCCCCAGCCCTATGTCTGGTCTTCAGAAACTACCCCAGTGCACACGGTGCTGTAACGGTATTGTGTAAGTATTGCGCAAATCCTGACTTAGGTCCTGAGACCTAAGATGACAATAATATGTAAATAATGGTGTCATATTGGCAAGGGACTCCTGTCAAGAAAGACACTGGTTCATTTTTGGACTGTGTGTAATATAAAAACACATGCATAAAATATTAAAAAGTTGTACTTTTACATTTCAAGACAAAGTTTTCAGTTATAACTGTGAAGCCATAAAAACTAGTAACTTGAAAATTTGCTGCGGTGCAGTACAGACAAAATAAACATTACGCTGGAGATATAACTGATTTTGTGAGCTTCAGCAAGAATTTATGCATGTATCACTTATTGTATCATTCTGTCTGCTGCCATAAAGTTTAAGAGTATGTGAGGTGAGTCAAGGTTCTTCCCCGATTTTTGAAAACAAAGCAGTGATCTTTCACTGGTCGACATGCACCGACAGGCCTTTCAATAAGTCCTCAGAAAGCTCTGTTCCCATTTATCATTTTAATGATTAAACCAAGCCATCCTCCACACCCTTTCCCATGCACACATTCTTCATACACGTATTGTGAATTGAACACACCTTTTGACAAACTAACCACATACACCGGTAATCCCCTCTCTAAAAAAGCAGCCCAGGTTTTAAAAAAAAATGCTCAAAAATGATGTCATAAGCTTACTTTCGGTGTTAACAAGAGAACATTGTGGAAGCTTGTGCAGTATAATAAGACTGCTGTGACCTAAGTCTTTAAAGATGTATTGAACACTGTGTCAGGAGTTTATCCTGCAAGTCATGTGGCCACTTTGGAAAAGCAAAGCACCAAGTTTATGGTTTAATGGTCGTTGGCCCCAATCTCCAGGCCAGACAGGAAAATCTAATTGGAAACTGAATGAACAACGTCCCTAACGCGGCTGTCACCGTGCAGCTGACCAAAGGTCTTCTAAATTCACTGGTGCCAATAAATAGCCATGCAGCGGAATAAATGTGTACTGTTTAAAAGCCTGTAACCTTTCTGCCACCTGAAGCTGACACACAGCATGTGATGAGCTGTATTCAAATGCTTTCTTAGTTACAGTGGCTATAAAGTATAATTCCTGCTTTGCATAGATAATGCAACATTTGATGAACAACTGTGAGTCATTCATTTCTGCTTAACCTCTTCTGTGATGGGGACATCTTTTTAAATGTGGCCTTCAGAAAGTCATCCTACCTTTAAAGGAAAACTGCATTTTGCAATTTGCATATCTGTCCAGTTCCCAATCATGCATTTATGCATTCGTATCTTCCTCAAGAACTAAAAAGGCAAAATTACTCGACTGCAAAAACTACATTTTGCAGTAATTTACTTCTGCAGTTGCAGGATCTTAAAATGTGTTACATTTATTTACAGTATATTTAACTCTCTTTTGTCTTCTTTTGTCTCTTCATGTAGTGGCACCATTGTGAAGGCCCGAGACAAGCTCTACCATCCCGACTGCTTCATTTGCGACGACTGCGGCGTCAACCTAAAGCAGAGAGGCTACTTCTTTATCGAAGACAATCTGTACTGCGAGACCCATGCAAAGGCTCGCGTCCAACCCCCCGAGGGCTACGATGTCGTTGCTGTGTACCCCAACTCCAAGGTGGAGCTGGTCTGAGATAAAGAGGGGGGGGGCTATACTGTAATACAACTGGTAAACCAAAATATTGTAGAATGCGGCTACTGAGTTTACTCACCTACACTAATCAGGGTCTGTCAAGCAGGAACGCTTATCTTGGGTCAGTTCTGACTTGAGTGATCCCAGATCAGTGCTTCCACACTGACAGACTTGATGAATGCTTTTTATATTGAGCATATCGAAATGTGTTGACAGAATGCAGCTTTGGTAAGATAAGCATAGCAAATCTCCAGACTATAAATGGTTAACATTGTATGTTATAGTATTTAATAAACGGGCAGCCCTAATCGCTAAACCACTGTTTTACAGGAAAACTGCATATGCACATTCACATTGTACACATAGTAGCAGAATATTCAATGCAATGCTGTAGACAATAAGATAAGTACAGATAGCAAAACTCATAAGAAAACAGATATGACTACTCTTGCTTTTTTTTTTACCAATCAGGTTATTACAAACATTATGTTACACTAACTTAAAGACACCATGTGCATTATCACAAAATATTTTTGAGCTGATTTGCTGGGCTGTGATGTGATGAGCTGTGCCGAGGATGCTGTTATTAGCTTGGACTAATTTTCACAGTTCTCTTCTCACCACATTATATTCCAAGTCATGTAAGGTATTCTGATATATTGTTCAAGTCCTGGTTAAGGGTTGAAGGGCTTTTTTTTCCCTTCGCTATAGTTCAATAATAATACTTCTTTTGGATGGACTTTAGCATTTCTAACTCACATTTATGCAATTTACCTTTTCTGTTGCAAAACCGGGGAACATTTCTGTTTACTTTCCACTTTTTTCTTCTGCTCACCCATCAGTTATGCAAACAAAATAAGCAATACTTCACTTGAAGCGTATCTCTAACAATGTCTGGAATGTGTCAGTATGTTTTGGTGACTGGGTTTGCTGAACCCTCTGCTTGTAATAAATGCCTCCGTATGCAGCTATGCAAGCACCACCTTCTGAAAGGTAAACAAATCCCTGCTGGAAACATCCTGAAAACTCTGTGAGAAACTCTAGAACTTGTTGGGAGTCGACGTCAAAAAGTGATTCCCCCCAGATGTGAAGAAATGAGACTTAAATGCTAAAATAAATTGGTTTAATACAGCGCATGCATTTTGGCATTTTAAGCGGGTGTGATGCACATCTGCGAATACAGTGTAGGTAGTGGTGCTTCTGGCTTATGCACCTGACTGCGAGAGGAATTTCACTTCTCACGCTGAAGAGTTCCTGTTCACAAGAGCACAGAGTTCACTGGGCGCTGAGCCTTCAGGTTGACATCTCCCCACCTCTCATGACAGCTTTTAAAAATGACTGTCTGCATGTGAGACTGGAGACATAGCCACAGAAATCTGTTAGGACCATGTAAACTGGGACTTCACAACCTGTAACATGTGGGAGCAATACTCACTTTGTTTCTTTCTTCTTTTTTTCGTGACCCACTACATACTGTAAATTCATACAGTTATTTTTTGGAAGAGAGCAAAAGACAGAAGTTCCCGCAGTGGATTCAGATTTCTACAGCCAAGCCCTTAAGGCTAATGAAATATATTTCTACATTTCCACGGAGAGAACGGGGGGAAAATAAATTAAGGGACTGGGGTAGGGTGAGAAAGAGAAATGAGGGGATGACATGTATTTTGTTTTCTTGACAGAAAAACTTTCTGTAAGAAAAGTGTAGCAATCAGTCTTAGCTTATTGTGAAATAATGTATTGTGTGGTAGAGTCAACGTTGTGCAGGGGAGCGGTGATGTCTTTAATTTTAGAAATATTGCAAACAATAATACTTTAGTAATTTGAAATGGGAATAAATTTTTTGCCGATTTCCTTTCTGTTTTCAAGATATTAGCAGTGATGTTTAGCTGCTGGTGTCTATCCAAGCTAGTTACTTGTAAATTATGTGAAAAATATATTGCTACCACATTGTTTCTTCGGTATTGTACATATTTGTTTCATTGTGATTGCTTTAACATACAGTATAGATCACGTCACTCGCGTGCCTTTGCATACCCTGTGTCTACTCTCTAAATAATTTCTGACACACGAATCCTCTCCTTGTATTTAACTTATTGTTCTACCAACACATGTTTTTGTTCTGGATCTTCTTACTTGCTCTTTTTTTTTTTTCTAGGTTCTAAATAAAATGAAAAGTGCTTTATGATGGCATGATCTTTCACATTCTTTCCTGGGCTTAGCTGCTGAAATTTTACCACAAAAATGTACAAAAACACAAGAGTCTCAATTTGTCTTAATTTTACACCCTAGCTCTGGCATGGTGCTTTCTTCATATTGCATGTTAGACCACAAGGCTGCAATATGTATGCCTTCTAACCAAGACCACATTACAAAACCCTTAAATGGAGTTAAAAAAAGAAAAAAAAAGTCTTGATTTAGAAAGACACTTTTACTTTTATGTGACTTTCTGAGAAATTTGGTAAGAGAAGCAGCTTCTTAATTATCGAGTTTAGTTTTATTACAATTGCGAAATATTTTGTCATACAGCACTCACTGACTGGATACACCTAAGACCATATTTCCTGTGGCTATATGCCTAGTTAGTTGCTTTAGTAAGCCTCCATCATTGATACATAATGTGAATAGCATTGGTCATTTCATTACAGTGCAGATACTGCAGACAAACTTTGGCTGCTAGCATTCACGTGAAAAATACTTTCTCAAAACCCACCTAGATCCCCAAGCGGTACCTTCCATGTAACAATGGCACTAGTTTAAAGAAAACACACCCAACAAAGTGACTCATCCTCTAAATTTCTGAAATCTCAATCCGATCCCACATCCAGTGGGATGTACACAGATGCTACACACAAACCCAGAGGACATGCTCATAGAAAGAAGACCACTTCCCATGTCACGTGACTGTGTCCTGTGTCCATAACTCAATGGTCTATTTTGGTGTCATTAGGGAGACCTACAGAATGTAAGGCAGGTGGTTCTAATGTTGTGGCTGATCAGTGTACATCACTGCTAAAGGTAGCATAAGCATGTAGCTAAACAGATTTAATTAAGCCCTTTCATATGTATACATAATGCCTCCTAGAGTGCCTCAAGCAGCTGAAGACAGACAGTGATGAGGAACACGAAGCAGAACTATCATGGAAGACCAAGCCCTCATGGGATAATCCATAAACAAATGGGGGGAGTGACTGACATCAAGAGATCCTATCACTGGCTAGAAAAGGCCGGACTAAAGGACAGTAGAGCAGATCTGATCATGTCACAAGAATGGACCTTAACCAGTAGATCCATAAAGGCAGAGATCTACCACAGCCAGCAGGACCCCAGTTGCAGACTGTGCAACGGTGCCCAGAGACTGTCAACACAAGCAGGATGTAAGATGCAAGTTGGGACAGCGTACACTTTAAGGCACAACCAAGTGGTACAGGAACATCTGTGGCACATATGGACTAAAAGTCCTGATGGGAGACACTAGCAAAGGTGATTGAGAACAACACAGTTCTAAACAGACAAGCTGCTGCTGGCCAACCACCCAGGCACTGGTGGTTGACAAAGACCAGAAGATCACAGCTGCGATAGCTGTGGCAATACCATCAGACAGCAATGTGAGAAAATAGAGAAATCATTCTCAAAGCCACACCATACATAAGCTTTATAATTAAAGGAATAAGTATTATTTAGTATTTTCATACTTTAACACATTTATAGTTTGTTGTACTGCAAATATACTGGTTTCATCACATTTCTGGCTTCTCACATTGCTATCTGTAACACACACAGTTGCAATTCATGGCATAGATTCAAGAGAATGTTTGTGGGAGCCATCCAATTTGTTATTAGAATGAGTTAAACTTCAGCAAGCTACAGAGAAATCAGTATTTGAAGGTCAGTAGGAATCTAAAAGAATGATAGAGGGTGAAGCAAAGGGCTAAGTTCACTCCTACTTCACAGCTGCTAATGCTTCACATCCGTAACACTCATAATGTTTACTTTTTCGTTTCTTTTTTCTTTTAATATTATACTGGGGGGAAAAAGGAAAAAAATACAGTTAAGTCAAACAAATATATGTGTGCCACTGCAAGGGTTCAGACACAGAGAAATGTATGAAATAAAAACTAAAATGACCTAAATTTTCTTGCTGATTTGCTTCACACTAAAAAAAACCTCCCAGACCCACACAGTGGGGTGTAAAGATAACAGGCAGCGAGATATACAGCTGTTGCGTGCTAAGAGTTCTGCTTCAGCAATAAACATTCTTAAAGATAAACATTTCAAGTTGCTCAGAAACACAGATTGATTTGCTCTGCAGGCTGCAGCATCAGAAACTAACCTACGGAGACTGTGAATGCTGACTAAGCAGCTTTATTACTTACCAAATCAGCAACCTAGTCAGTGTGGGCCAAGTTTGTTGTGTTGAACTTCATGGAAAACGCTTCCACATACAGTATAGACATCTCACAATAAGTTTGTAGATAAATCAGAATAGACTCGGTATACTTTTTTTATGGTGGAACAATGAATCATTAGAGTTTATTGACATGCCCAGTGCAATATATTTCATCCTTGGCTGCAGTAGTTAAGGGCTATGTCATTCTGCAGCCCTCTGGTAGAAGTACTAGCTTGACAGCTCTTTCTGCACATATACAGAAGCTAATCATCATGTGGGATCTACTGCATACACCGAGTTGCCATTTTTCATTCTCTACACGTTCTCATATGGATGCATTCTACCCTGTTTACTTTCTGTATTTTGCTGTTGGAGATTTAAATGAATTTCCACACTTTTTACCTACACACTATTCTTACAATTTACATTAACTTTCAAAAAGTACAGTAATACGTCGCATCCTTTGTGTTTACAGACAACATCTCATCTTCTCTTTTATAATCTGTGCACTTCATTCCTTCTTTATTGAGCATAGTGTTCATTCCAGGTTTGTGCTCCACAACTCTGTTGCTTGTGCCAGCCATGATTTGCAGAGTCTCTCTGGACGAGTACCCAAGCTGCATTTGGCTTTAAGAGACTGCACATGCAGCAGAACAGCATGCTAGCCATTCCTTTTCACAGATAAACTGAAGATGTTCCATAATTCAAAAACTCATATAAAGAGCACACAATAACTTAATTTATTAAAGGAAAGTTTGGCTTTGGTGGAAGACTTGAGTGTGATGAAAGAGTCGGTAACTTTATAAAAACACATGCACTTTGGTGTCTAATAAAGCGCTCAAAGCTTTGTTACAAAAGTTGGTTGTACTGACTGCGCTGTAGCTGATGCAGTGATAGTAAGACACATGATTGTTTCTGCACTGCAACAGAAAGGTTTACTGTTGACCCCTTTAAAACATGAGAAGAACTTTATAGTCAGAGCTGGGGCATTGCAGCATTTCTCTTATTTTGATGTCCGACCACTTACTGGCCACATTGCACACATTGCATTACTGTGTCTGTATAGCTCGCACGATTTTTTAGAAGAAAATCTGCTGCTCTGGTCACAGAGCAGTTTTTACACCAGTTTCTTGACTTCCATGTTTGTTTGCACAAAGTCATTAGAAGTAACCTTGCAAAATTATTTGAATGTAGTTGTTTTCATTCAGACTTGGAGAAACCTTTGTGCTTCAGTATGGATAAACTGCAGGAAAAATCTTTTTTCTCTAATCTCGTTACTCATGAAAGCATACAAGAGTTCGTCAATAGGGTATACAAAGAATAAAAGGTAGTAGGGATAAAAATCTACACAAAAGCATGAAAAAGCCACACAGTTTGTGTACACCCATGGTTTGTTTGCAGAGATTCTTGTGCATGGAAGCCTCTAAATCCTCTTAATGTTTAAGTTGGCCCTGAAAAGATATTGAAGCTTGGATTACGCTTTGCTTTGATTCTCATTAAAAGGGGATTTAGAAAGAGACAGTCACTGATCTTGAGACAGCAACACCATGACCTCACTGTCACTTAGCTACTAGATGAGAAATAAGTGTGGACTTCACGCTCAAGTGAGATTGAAAAGATCCTCCTGAACCAAACCTCAGGAGGATCTGTTCAGTCATACTGGTCCAGCTTAGCAAAATAATCTAAACTGTTTTGATAGATCTTTGCAAAACGTGGTAGAAAGTAACCAAGTAACACGTGCTTCACTTTTAAACACTTTTTTTCTCATGAACTCACTCCGATAAAATAGTTTGGCATGTGTTTCATGGATGTTCCTGATTTTAAATAGATTAAACATCAAGTTTGGTCATTTGTGCAGCCTTTGTCAGATGTACTTCATGTGCTCTCTGACTTATAACTACTTAAGCTAAGTTGCCTAATCATATGTCACCCCGCCCTGAACTAAACTGCTTATACTGAACTGAGCTAACACTTCACATTTAAACAAAACAAGACTGACAAATTAATTTTGCAGTAAAGAAACATAAGGTACTTGGAAATCGTGTCAACAGCATGTCATTTGTGTTTAAAGATTTGGACCAGCTTGACTGGAGGGTAACAGAATCCACAGTGTACCGCAAACAAATGACATAAGATGGCATTCGAAGACAGATTGGGGATTAGCCAATATTTCTTCATGGTGTTAAAGATATGCAGGCCATATGCTACATGTAACGAATATCCTGTGAGGTTTTTTGTTTATTCTGAAGAATATAAATGGTCAGAGGAGCCGCCTCGCACTTTTAAGAGGACTTTACTAGAAGAAAAGTGCAAAAATATGTGTCCCCTTTAGTCTGTTTAAATAAAAGTGAATATAAAAAGCAAACAGATGGCCCCATGTTTGGGATGCTCTCACCGAAACCTGACTCTGGTGTTTTTATGACAGATGGAGGCAGTGGCTCACATCAGGAGTCATTCTTCATTGAAAGAGAGTCGTTTTATATCAGATATCAGGATTGCCTAAATTTGTATTTTGTTTTCTGTCTTTTGTGAAACTAAGCTGAAACCATCTCCAGCAATCCAAAAGACATGAATGTCATGCTAATGTGTGTTCAAATGAGCTATATGCATGTGAATTTTGCAATAGCTGTCTGTGTTAGTCCTGTAATCGACTGGTCACCTGTCCAAGGTGCATACAGCCTCTCACTTTATTTGTTTAATCTATTGATCACTTGCCACACTTGCAGTGAGATTGCATCTTTTTTTTCTTATCCCTCTGAGTTAAACAGACAAAGACGTCTTCAGGTTACAGACTGGTCCATCCCATCAACGTATCAGGGATTTCATATTTCGAAGCAAATGTGAGAATATGAATTTCAAGAAGCAATAAAACAAAACAAATTATAAGCAAAAAGTATGAACAAAAAACTGCACACAGTTTTACTCACTCAGGGGTGATTGGCAATGATTGGCAATGATATGTCTCTCTTCCATCTGACAGGAAGTAGATACACAAGTTCAGCAACTCAAAGTAATGCAGGACGTAAGTGAAAGGGTAGACCACACCCAAAATCTAAGGAATGAATAGAGGTGAATGTGATAAATGAGGTCTTCCAGCCTTGCACGAATCTATTTTTAAAAAATCTTATAATAGTGTATTGTCTGCCTCATTTGACTTGTAATAAATTTGCATTCACTCTAAAAAAGTGGCTTAAATTCCCAAAAGACAATTTTGGAGATATGGCTGTATTGTATCTTCATAAAAAGAACTTTTAGTACAACATATGGTTAGGTTTTGACTATAAGAATCAATCAAACAATGACATCCGTCAGATTCTACTTACTTTCAAAACTTTTTCAATTTTTTTTTCCTTAACCACAAACAAGAACCTTTGGGCAATATTTCTATAAATACTGACACAAAAAAAGTTTTTTCAAAGTCACAACGCACACTGTGAACAGCTTATCGAAGAATTACACTGAGAAACTCCAAAACCAACCGCTCTCACACGCTGAGTTTCCTCCATTCCAATGCAAATGACAGGGATTGTGTAATTATAGTTGTGTTAATATGACATAATGTTTGTTAGAGCCACAGATGTGCAGAGATTTTCTGCAGACTGCCTTGATGAAACCAAGGAGTTACACCATGTCGCTAACAAACATGAGCTCATCCCCACATTCAGACTTATGACTCAAACTTGCCACAAAGTTTGATTCGTGTGCATTCAAGAGTGAATATTTTGTGCTGCACATTAAATTAAGAGTGCAGTGGGGAACTCTATTAACCTACTTGGAATAATGTGTATAAGACTCACCAGAAGATGAAGGCAGAAATGGAACTAATTAACTTAATGAGTTTTATCATTTGCAATATGATAAAATAAATATAAAGACATGTTTTAACCTTGTTACCTGAAGTCACTAAGGAATCTTTTAGTGAAACAATAAGGATCGCCAGGTTTCCCAGCTATTATTGCATTGCCATTGTGGGCCCTGCCCTGAGGAGCTGGCAGCCGCCCAGGCAAAACAATTTCATTAATATTGATTAG
This sequence comes from Benitochromis conjunctus, assembly GCA_015052645.1. Lineage (NCBI taxonomy): Eukaryota > Metazoa > Chordata > Actinopteri > Cichliformes > Cichlidae > Benitochromis > Benitochromis conjunctus. Next base: position 5,904 of record VOQK01001282.1, on the reverse strand, counting down.
TTTCAGGGCAAAGGTTTAGAGTTACCTCATCTAAATGTTATTTAGAGGTCATCCTGCGTAGACAAGAAAAATAGGAAGCACAGCGCTATAAACTTCATTTTAATGTTTTCTGCTGAAAGGTTACAACGGATACACAATGGATGCAATGTAACTGAAGTGAAAGAGGGTTCATGTGGAACTCTTCTCTAAACTAGGATAGCTGTGATAGAAGATGAGAAGAGTACTAAAAGATAGGCATTGCCCAGTGCATAGGTGGAGAAGCTCACAGGTAATGAGTCACTAGCAGTTACCCACAAGAACTCGTATCAGGAAAGATACGTTAAAAGACGTTTGTTGCAAAAAAAAAGATATAAAGATTTTATATGAATAATCCTGCAAAAAATACACAGGTGTAATAAATTGTACAGTTCCCACTTTAATGCCTACCATGAAAGTGGTACAAAGTTTTACTGTGAGCCGACCAGTCTCATCCTTGCTTATAAATGTACTGAGTATGAATGGGAAAAGGATCTGTTGCCCAGATGCATCGACTCGCTCTGCTGACTGATTGATGGCCTGAAGAAGAAGAACAGAAACACTCAGCATATTGCTGCCATTTCTTTTCAAGTCATACTCTCTTCAAAAGGTGATTTATACATAAAATACAACATTACGTTACCAGAGGGAAGATTTATGTGCAGAATTTCTTGAACTAACTCGAGTTATTGAATAAAGTGGGATCCATTAACGTAAGCAGAGGAGCAGCACACAGAATAAACTGTAGCTCTATAGAAGCCTTTCCAAATACACCCACACTGCTTTATGATTGGTATTCACTGTTCACCTGCTGCTGAAGGGATTCAGCTCTCCCCAGTTGGACTATCAGTATCTCAGGTTTCTGTCATCAGGACTTTGGACATATGGGCACACATGGGTGGGGTGTGGTCTCCAGCTCCACAGCAGGGAAGAGATGGTGTGGTGGGTTTGGGGGCAGTGCCAAGGAGGCTGGCAGGACACCTGGGATCAATCGACTAATCGTGCTTTCCCTGTTTTTACTGGCCTGCAGCATTGTATGTGTGTGTGTTGTACTGGGGTCCAGGACACGGGTGTGTCACAATATTCCAATTAATTCACATATAGAGCTGTACAAACACAGGAGTCCATCAATCCATCCGTTTTCTTAGTTGCTCAACCAATTCATGTTTTTTAGGTCCCAGAGTCCAACATTCTTTTCAGTCATTTTTCATGTGTGGTACAGTTAACCCTGCTGTTTAGATGTGACCATCTGCAAACACAAAAACAACAACAACAAAAAAGGATGTGACCATCTGCAGCAGTCAAAGAGAATGAACAAGAGAGAGAGAAAAAAAGTAGTGATTTCAAGACCATGCTCTTTCGTAAAAGCCAACATTAGTCCTATTACCAGGAATTATACCATAATTGTTATACGGCCACATTTCTCATCTACAATCATCATGTCAAGCTTTGCCTCAAGTCATCTTATATAACCAAAAACAATCAACAACTGACAACAGTAATAGGAATTAAAGTGCTTCAAATAGCCTCCCCCCCAAAAAAAGTATGTTGTGATTTTGCAGCAGACACTAAGAAATTTGGTTTGTGATGTTATATAATAGGAGAGCATGCTAAAATTAGACAACAAAGTATGAAAATAGCCCAATTAAACCCTGTGACCCATAAACACAACATAACAGTGCATGAATGTGAGCCATCAGCTCAACCCAGCTCAGAAATGTAGTAATTGTAAGCACATGCATTTGTTTTCAACAGACCCAACAAACTTGCATTAAAGAAAACGACAACGTTAGATCCCCAAAACACTTACGTTTAATACTTGCCTGCACTTATCTTGACAAAAACACAAATCGCCCCGCAGTTCAATTTTTCGTTAAATAAAGTACCTCTGAGGTAAGTGGATCAATTTAAGTCGCTTTACCACCCATGAATGAAGTAATGAATGTTAAGGGTTGAATTGGGCTCGTATGGTGTCCCATCACACATCTGACACAACGGCTTGGTGCAGACACAAGCCAGCAAGCTGCCTGCCAGCCGTTGACCGGCCAAATGAGAGCGCTTGTTTGCTTGGCATCTCCATGGTTTCGTTGGTCAGAAAGGGCGTCTTTGTGAGAGTGAGTGAGTGAGTGAGTGAGTGAGTGAGTGAGTGAGATTGATAGTGTACATGAGAACTGGATTCGGGGCCTATACACACATCATGCATGTATATAAGCATGTACATGTGTTTTGTTTCTCCTGTGTGTATTTACGAGTTTGTGCATGCCCTGTGCTTGTGTGGGCTTATCCAACTGATTATCTCATCTAGCCTACTGAGCCGTCCATTTGGAACATGGGTTCAAGCACTGGTTCATTACTGTGAAATTCCAGATGACACTTTCTGGAAGGGTCTGCTTGTGCACTAAAACGGGGTTCTGTTTTTGGACAGGGATTACACTGGATGTATTGTGCTCCACACTGGCTGAATGCTTACTTGACCAATTAATTAATATGCTATCCAGGATGGATAGTGACCATGAAAAGTTATCAAAGCTGCAAAGCTGTGCAGTGTTTCTGACAAACTTAAAATAACCTCATTTCAGTGTGCCTATTTTTTTTATCATTCATTTAATTCAGTTATACTTTAGATTTGAATCTTGAAGTAGCTTTAGCTGGGTGTGTCGTTGTGTTTACTTACTTCATTAACTAAGCAGGCTTTGTTTGAAGATAAGAGCCTTCATTGTTTGACTGACCCTGAGAATGTGACTGAGACTAAGCAGGCCCAGCTGCTGCTTATTCCAAAAATGAATGAGTTCACATTAATTACAGTGCTCACAGACCTTGACCTTCCTTTATCCTATTCCCAGCTGAAAAGAAACCAACAGCTACTGGGTTCTAAATGGGAAATAGGAGTAGGGTTGGAAAAGGTTTGGTCTGTTTTGATTGGTGGAAAAGTTTTGGATAAGGAAGACAGATGGCAACCTTTTGCCACAGTTCATAAGGTTCAGCTTGTGGTAACAGGCATGCAGAAAGAATCTGATAATATCTGCTGACCAGTTTCTGCACCTTGGCCTCTGATGGTCCTTACACGGAATGGTCCAATCAGCAGACAAAGTTTGTTGCCAGGTTACCATGAAAACAAAATAATGTATTTCCTTTTTAATGCCCTGGAGGGAAGATTTACTGATGCATTAGCTATTGTTTAAACAGCAAACCTAACACGTTATTAATGAACGTTTTCTCCCTGTCATAAACACACATTCAAGTGCAGTTCTTTCATCATGGCAGTCCCGGGCATATTGATGAATCATGAAGAGTTAAATGAGACTCATGTTGTAATCTAATTCGTCATATTTTAGTCTAGATTTAATGTGATTTAGTGTTTAGTGAGTCGCATTTTTAAAAATGGAAAATTCCATCACTGGTGTCCATCAGAACACTGTTGTTTTGTTTTAGAACAGATAGAAGTTACTTTGCAGGACCTTCTCGGACTTCAGGGGCGCTAAAATGACCACAGGTGTGAAAAGATGTTGTTTGAACTGGAATTAAGAATAATTAGATTCTCTAATAAATACTTACATATATAATATTTAGAAATGACATTTTCTTTTCAATTGTGCCATTCGCATTCTTTCACCTCTTATCCTGAATGTGGGTTAGTACTGTATACTAATGCTCAGTCTGTGCTCCACTCTCACATCTGGCTGCCTGCCAGGCCTATACAGTAAAATCTTGATCCTGAATAGAGGATAAAAGGTGCAGCTGTGGGAGCAGCAGGCAGTCAGACAAAAGTAAATGGAGTCATTCTCCAAATCAAGGCCAACTCATTGGACTGCTGCAGTTGTAACCCAATTATTCCCAGGCCACATGTTTTCAAAGGGGTGTAAAGCAGAGGGGAAAGCCCTCCTTCTTTCTCCTGCAGTCACCCCATAAAACACAGAGGGTAGAGAAACAAGGAGAGAAAGTTGGGACATCTTAAGCATTATTCCACATGACCTAAGGAAAAAGTCAGTATCAAATATTGGCTGTGGGTAAATGCTGGCATGGTGCTTATGGAAAGATTGCAGAAGGAGTATGTACAAAAGTTGCCATTTGGGCTCTTATATGTACAGATGAGTGTGAATTAAATATAATAGTTTTTTTTTATTGTATTTTACATTTAAACACATAAGAAAACAGAAAAGCACTGAGGGATACTGTGATATACATGACAAGCGAACAAATGCGCGAGTAATGAAGAAAATGAATAACTGTATTGAGAAAACCTGAACAAAACAAAGAAATAAGCAACTAAAAAAGAGTCTGGAATATCAACTGGAATATCTATTTTTGTACAAGAAATGCACACTTTACCCAAATGCATTTAAGGCCATGTTGCACCAAAGATGGGGAAAACAGACGCATATAAATCACACTGTCAGTTGATCATTACTGTTTGTATCTAATATGAAAGTTTCACGCTGTTAGTTAGAAATGCCTTTGGCCCCATCATGTGGTCGGTGCTGATCACTGCATTAAAATCAAGCTTCGTCTTGTCTCCCACTGTTCTTTCCCTATACAAGCCAACGTTACAGATGTCAACAGATTGTCACAGAGCAATTGATAATAATGAAGTAATACAAGTAAAGAAAATTAAAAGAAAGAAAAAAATCAACTTGTGTATTAAGTAAAAGGCAGCATTATTCCTTTTATCTGTGCTTGCTTTTGTTGTAATGTTTTTTATGGTAAAACACACAAACACAGCATGAGGAGAACAGAATCTTTATTATACTTCAAAAATGAAACATGAGAAATCTATATGTCGGTCAACAAACTCTATGCATGTGTTTTTTATACATATCAACAAACATTCTTGTAAATGCTGCATTTGTGTCACATAAAATTTTTAATTAAAATGGTACTTTGTGTTTTTTGAGTTGTTACTTGATAAGAATGAGTTAGCATTTACTATTATGGATCATGCACTATGAAACAAGCCATTGTTATGCATGACACTGATACTGTAGTTGCACACTGACCTCTGTGCAACTACAGGAGTGCTTGTTTAGCAGCTCGTTGAAAACAGGATATAGTTTGTGGTTTCAAAGGTCATGACTATCAACACAGTTTAGACTAGCTATGATGCTTGAGGCACAGCTCACATTTCCTAACCAAAACAATGTAAGAGAAGCACCAACCCTATTGACCAAAGCCTTGTTTTAATCTCCAAGAGTATCTCATATGAACTATAGTTTATCATACACATCAAAGCATACACTATTAAGCAAAAATGTAAAACATTATTAACAAGAATCAAAATTATAAATGCGCAGATTAACTACTTATAAATATGTAATAATGTATGAGTAGAGGCAGAATGGCGGTGTGGTGGTTAGCACTGTTTCCTTAAAACAAGAAGGCCCTGAGACTGACTCCACTATCTGGTTGTGGCCTTTGTGTGTTGAGCGATGTTTTCTTCGTATAAAAGTTTGGAGTAAAAAATGTTATCTTCAGCAACATCTGAAAAAAGTAACACCAGAAATGTAAATGTGTTGTAGTCACATTGTGTTAATACTGCATTAAAAGCTTGTCAAATCAGTCCAAGTGTCCAAATATCATACTGCAGAGTAGTGATGTAACAGAAATAATCTAACAAACAGAATTTTCATGCTTTAATATATTACTTTCTGCAATGTTTAACATACTGTACATGTGCATACATACTGACTTGGCAAAAGTTTGGCTAATTTGGTACAGAATTCAGAGAGACAAATAAAGACATGAGATAACATCTCTTACCTTTATTAACAGTCAAAAGTAAAGTGAGAAGTAGAGGTGCAACACTTGCTAGTACAGCCAAAATCACCACACAAACTGGAGAAGCTGTACCTAGAAAAACCAAATATGTCTGCTTTAAGAGTCGAGATCATGTAA
>VOQK01001281.1:0-15694 GCA_015052645.1 Benitochromis conjunctus | reverse complement strand
AAAAAATTATTTTTTTTTTTTTTTTTTTTTTCTCCCCCTGCAGGTCAGTTGGAGGAATTCGCGCGTCGCTCTACAACGCTGTAACACTGGAGGACACTAAAGCCCTCGCTGACTACATGAAGGAGTTCCTCAAAGAGCACCAATGAAGCCTCTCATACTGACAGCTGCCTGATCTCAGAGGGGCGGCTTCATTATGTTAATACAGTTTTTCAAAGAGGAAAACAACAACTTGTAACTCCCCTTTTAATCTCGTTGAGATCCATGTTGGATGTGAAAGTTGCACCTTTTTACATGCCTTTTATAACACCCTGACATTGTTCCTAATAAGCTACTGCCTTTGCTAGTTATATATGTGTGTAACATAGCCAAGTAAAAATAGTAATTCTAACAGTGCTTCAATGTGTAAATGTTCTAGGTGAATCTTGTTATTTGTTAAAAGTATATTTACATTCCAGTAAAAATGAACTCAGCATTACTTTCATTTTGCAGTTTGTTTTTTTAAGCTACTTTTTTTATTTATTTTTTTTATTTCTGCTTTTCATTGCTAGTCTTTTTGGGTGAGGAACTTTGCTAAACGTTTTTCCTGTTTAGGAAAAATAATACACTTGTAATGTTTTAGGGGAGAAAGTAGAAAATTGGGGGACATAAACCAAATGAATCTTTTGCATAAAAGTCTTAACCAGGGGACAGCTTGTATCTTTTACACTGCATCGTGAGACATTAAGGACCAAAAAAATGACATCATAAACACACATAAGCTGTTTTAGCCAGGAAGGAATCAGTTGTGAATCACCCCTGGAGTGAAATGAGGTGCTCTCCAGAGTATATCCCTGTGCTCTGGTGCAACAGTCTTAACATTTTTTTGTCAAACAGTGCAGTAAAAGTAGTTTAACCTTGCAACAATTTACTCCTAAGTAACAATGTGCAGTGCAGCTATAAGCAGAGTTACTCTTTTGCCTATGAGGTTAAACAGTCACGTACTACTAACTAACTGGCTGCTTAAAGCAAGAGCAGCTCTGTATGTAGGAGTGAACAGGGTATATAAGGACTGTGTCATTATCAGAGAGACTGTGCTCCATGTGGGTGTCCAGAGGCCTGTTCATCGGCGCCTTTGCCCCGCTAACGTCTAATGGCACGGCACTGCAGTGCATTTAACCCTGACCTTTAACCTATGGAGAAAATGAGAATTATATTAGTGAAATAGATTGTGTAATGTATCCTTAGGCCAACTAAAAATACATTTAAATGTAGGCTTGGTTTACAGCGACTGAAAATGATTTTTAGTTGAACACGAATCGTGTAAAAAGCATAGCTAGAATGTGCTATGACTCTTAAATCTTCCAGATTTTTCAACCCCTCCATAAAAGCTGCAAACAGCGACTGTGACCTAATAAGCCCAGTGAAAGCTCGCCAGACAAGAGAGGAAAAACACAACACATCAAGACAAATTATTCACAGTATAAGAACAAAAACAAAACTGAATTAAACAGATTCAGCATTAAGACAAGCAGATTCTAGTATTTTTCAGTGGCCGAGTTTAAAGCAGACTTTTGTACCTTCTTTTCACTGGTATTATTGACTCTTACAAAAGGTAGGGGATAAAGATTTCAGGAGTAGCTCTCGTAGATATAGCCTGGATATCCTAGGCATTGATCTCTATAAAGCTATAAAGGAAGAAGAGATTTTAAAAAGAACTGTGTTTTTTCCTCTCACCCATGCGTACTGCTGCCTAGAAGCTTCAACAAAATAAAACTAGATGTTTTAGCACCAAATGTCCTCTAGGTGGAAGTGTTCATCAAGAAACTTATTTTGCATAACCCAGACATGATTGAATGGAGTCTTTCACGCTTTGCCCATCCCATTTAATTATTAGGCTTTAGTGATATGTTGTTTTGATGTAATCACACTGCCAAGATTGGCATATTACACAGCAAAAAATTATAGTGTTATTATGATATTGTGGCACAAAAGAATAGAAACAAGTGAAACAAGTAATTTTTCCTAATAACTCTCGTCAAAAAAAACAAAAAAACAATTTGGATGTTACTCCTGTTCTCTTGTCTAGACGCAAACACATGCATGTGCAAATGTTCATGGTGTTGTTTACTCTCTTAAGGTCAACTGAGCATCATAGGTGAAAGTACATCAATATTAGACACAATAAACCTGTTTATTTACAGTTATTGCTGTAAGGTGCATAAGATAATTCATTACAGATTACATACATTACATAATCACGATGAGATTAGCACCTCTACAGGACAGCCTGCTTATGATGTGCACAATACCGCAAACTCCTTTTGTAAAAGTAACATCATTTATATATTTCCTAATTATTTTATGTATTATATATACGGCAAATGTATATGCAAATGTTTTAAGCACAAACAATCTTTTTTTTAGGAAGTCTAAATCTATTTCTTATTTGTATTTTTAATACAGAGTAAATTTCAAAAACTAAAAACATATAAATTTATAACATCATTTTTGAAACCATCCTCACTTTAGTTTTAGTGCCTTGAACCTTTGCACAGAACGGTTTCTCTGAAAGCTGTCCAGGATGAAGTGCAAGATCTGAAGCTATGTTTCAGAGTCCACCTGGTGACCACTGAAGAAAAAAAATCAACTTGCCATTTTCTTACTTTCATTTTGAAATGTAATGAAACACAAGGCAAAGTTGATCCAGGAGTTATTATTTTATATAACATCCCAGGTGATTCTTTCCAAAAAGTAATTTTGGCTGTTAGCAAATATCAATACCAAAAGCAGGGGAGAAAGTCTGAATGCTGCTGTTGACTGTGGCTCTCCAGGGTGGGAGATGTTGGACCTGCTGCTAAGGTTTGTGTGCTGAGAGGTAAAAATTATCTGCCTGAGTGAGGTATTGCTTTAAGTCAGCCCTGTCAGTATAATAGGAAACTGCCTTAAATCTTTCTTTACATTTCCACCTGCAGCTTAAGAAGATGTAAGTCTTTCAGGTTTTTATAATTTACAGTTATTTTCAATTTTTGCTTTGAACATCACAGTAATTATGTCACGTCCCCATTAGCTGCAGGTATCATCCTCGTTTTTCTCTAGAGATCAATTGACTTTCGCTAATTGCAGAGGCCATCTGAGCTCTGACACTTGGTGGCTGAGCATTAGTGTTTAATTAGGCTACTTTTGTTCTCAGCATATTTATTGTGTGATTATGTTCCTAGTTTTACTTAGGCAATGGCTGTAGAAGGAAACTTAGAGGCACACATTTGAAGGAAACATCAAGATATGTACTGTTTTTGATGGCAAGCTATCACATAGCTGCATGTATATCAAGTTTGTGCTATATTAGGAAAAATGAGCACAGAATGCAGGACACAGGAGGCCACACTGCAAAAACAAAAGCGAGCTTTAACGTAAAGCTGATTTAGTGGAGGGGGAAAAAAGTGCAAGAAAACACAAAAATAAGAACAAGCACAAGGAAGAACACTGGTAAGCATACACACTGACAAACAATGATGAGAAGGGCACGGCTATAAATAGGCAATGCAGAAAACTAATTGACTCAACACAGGGGAAACTAATGCGGGCAGGGTAAACAACCACAAAAGGCTGGGAAGAAATGAAGACAGAGTGTAAAAGGCTGAGACAAGCAAGGTAAGAGATAAACCTGCAGAGAAAACACAAAAAATAACCAAAGTTCAACAAAAAACTGACACAGCGACAATATAATTATCAAAAAGATGCTGAAAAGAGGTTGAAATACAAAATATTACTGATTTGCATGGAAATTAATATTGATTTGCCTAGAAAAGGAAATATGAATATCTATAATAATGCAAGCATTTGGTGAAATATTTGAAAGTCCATGTGATTGGGTTTTGAATTTTCTGTTTGGGCTCAAGTACAATAATATCCACCGTTGCCTGAAGCAAGAAAGGTAGTGTAAATAATGCAAAGGGATCAGTGTGAGACATTTCCTTTCTGTATCTGTGTGTCTACAACATGAGTTATGTTTCCAAAATGAAAAACTGAACAGGTCTCTTATTGCAAATCCAAGAGACCTTTAAGCCTCGCAAAGCACTTGGGACTAAAGCTTTAGGAAAAAAAATAAAACAAATCCAGAGATGTAAATTCAAAAAGAGATGAAAAGGATTACCCCTTGAAATTCCCTGAAAACACAGTCTGTGATGGACATACACTCGCAGGACAGTTTTTTAGGTACCTGTTCAGAAACCCTTTGACTTTGTGAACTGAGGTAATTTTTCATGTCATACATTCAACAAGGTGCAGGAAACATTCCTCATTTAACTACAGAGAACTCAGTGTCATGTTGAAGATACCAGTTTGAGATGATCTTTATGAGCGTTGCGACATGGTGCGTTATATCCTGCAGCCATCAAAGGATGAGTATACTGTGATCATAAAGGGATGGACATGTAGAGCAGCAGTACTCAGATAGGCTGTGGGGTTTAAACGATGCCTAACTGGTTCTAAGAACGCCCAACGTATACTAAGAAACTCTTGACCATTACACCACCAATAGTCTGAACCACTGATGCAAAGCAGGATGGATCCATGCTTTCATGTTGTTTATGCTAAATTTTTATCCTTCTGTCAGAGCGATACAATAGAAGTTGACATATTTTTGGTATCAATGTTTTTCCAATTTTCTATTGTCCATTTTGGATCAGCCAAGGTGAATTGTAGCCTCAGTTACAAACGGTGTGGTCTTCTGTTTTATGCCCAAGTCCTTACCAGTTTGAGATGTTGTGTTTTACACTTCTGTATACTTTGGTTGCAATGAGAGTTACTGTTGCCCTCCTACCAGCTCGAAGCAGTCTAGTCATTCTCCTCTGACCTCTGACATCATCAGGACATTTTGGCTCACTGGATATTTTGTCTTTTTCGGATCGCTCTGTAAACCCTAGATATGGTTGTGTAGGAAAATCCTAGTAGCTTCTGAAAAACTCAGACCAGCCCACCTGAGACAAATCACCGTTCTGCCAAATACTGATGATAGCCTTTGAACTTCAGCAGGTCAATATTACTATGTCTACACGGCTAATTGCACTGAGTTGCTGTCAAATTACTGGCAAATTAGATATTAACGAGCAGTTATATGAATGTACCCTAATATAGTTGCCAGTGGGTGTATCCCCAGTTGTCTGAAAACTGAAGTTATCTATCTCAGCTCAGGATCACTAGTTTAAGAAGTCGAGGCTTCAAAAGAAACAAGCATTTAACATATTTTGTGTAGGACTCTAGGATTGCAAGTGTAGAGTGTTTCCCTTTAAAATGAGCTATACTAATTCAGTTTTCTTTTCATAGAACTTTATTGATCTGAAGGAAATACATAAATATATACTCTTACTATAATACTGCTTCAGTCATACTTTACGAAAACTATAATGTGTTACATGTTGTTAAATTAAGCTCATTCCAACAAATCTTCTATTTCTCAGTAAAACTATATCTGAAAAGAGATATCTGAGCTAGAATATAGCATTATGCCATATATTCCATCCAGTGAAGATTCTGCTCTTTTGTCTTTATCAGGTGACAGTTCTTTATACTCTGCCTTCTGCCAAGATGCCACATAGATTCTGACAAAATACCTAACCTCTCAGTAATTTTCCTAAAAATATTGTCCATGACCGAGCTACAGATCCACCTGAAAGCTGAAAAAAGCAAGTGAGAGATAAGAAGAGGTAGAGGGGCTTTGAAATGCCAGTAGGGTTATAGCAGAGATGGGAGGTTGTGACAGGATTGTGTGGTGATTCTCGTCCTGTCAAGCCCACTAATGTCGAGGTAATGCCGCCGGCAGGCTGCAGTAAGACGGTGATAATGAAAAACACCAGGGAAGACAATATCAAATGGCTCCTCTACATCCTACAGTGCAGATTAGTCGACACAAAAGTAGGGTGGTAGCAGCAGAGGAGGCAGAGGCAGGCTTTAGTGCTGCTGATTGAGTCTCATGTCAAGAGCTCCATGCTTCTAGCATGAAAAGTTACTGTGACTGACATTCTTTATACAGTCAGACCCACACATACACACTCAGTTTGCACTGCCTCAGAATCTGTTTTCTATAGATACTGTATATGCCGCCTGCCTTAAGAGGAACATCACTGAATTTCGAATGTATACTTGAAGTTTATTCCTTTTCCTTGGATCTGCTCAGTGTGCACTGCAGAACCTTTAGTACAATTTTAAAGATTGCCTTTCTCCCCAGAATTTATGTTGCCACAACACTGCGCACAGAAGAAAAAGTCTGCTCAGGTAGCTGATAGCAGGAAGAGAACAAAATACAGATTTTATATATGCATTTATGGTTTTGATTATTTGGGGTTTTTGACAGGATGACAAGCTCAAGAAACAACACTGATATAGAAAGGTTAAATGAAATATTTCAAACACCGGCCATACTATTCTCATCTCCTTTCCTATTCTCACGTACACCGGTGCAATTCACAGGAAAGACAATTGTCTGCATATTTCAAATGAAGGAGTGCAAAATTGTTCCTGCAATGTTGATAAGAACACAAAAACACGCTTGCGTTTTAATGATAAAGTTCAAAGTTTGAGACCAACATTCAGAAAGCAGCTGTAATTTTGAATTGGGCAGAGGTTTTTGATGATAATGGGACATCTGCCACCACTCAGACGATGCAGAAAGAAATGGTTTTCATTTCAAATTTATTTTAATGCTGCACAACAAACCTGGACCTCAAAACTGTACAAACTAAATAATTTTGCAGGAGGAAACTGTATTTTCCCCTTTCAATTCAGCTGCTTTAAAGGCATGGCAGTGTGTGACTTAATTTTTCTACTGCTCTGGTGCTTAATGAACTACGACAACAAAAACAATTGTATTTACAGCTTTAGAATGACTCCCATTGCCCCTTTTGTTTTTGGATGAAATGTCTCAAGAACGTCTAGGCTTTGCCCACGTGTTTACATTTTTAGCTAGTTAGCTAGCTAGTAGCACGATTGTTGATAGCGATCCTCCACCTGCTGGCTGAATAGTGCATGGTAGCGTTTTATACTGGACATTTTGGGCGGTTATGAGGACACCATTCTGGTAGGTGTACTGTAGACTTCATCTAGCCTGCTGGAAATGTAAAGGGACTGGTGGTGATAGAGGCAGCAGAGCCAGAATTTCTGGCTTAACACTTGGCCAACATATTTAAATTCATTAAACCAGGCTAATCTTAAAAACAGCTTTTAAGCAACAAGTACCAGCATTCATTGTGCTAACTGAGGTAATTACAATTTCTTTATGGTAGCATACTAAATAGTGACTTTAGTAAGAACTGCAACAGCCAAACGTATGCTGGGAACATGTAAGTACAAATCAGTCAGTGATCACTCACTCAAAATAAATAAATTAACTTGAATTAAAATGGTTATGTTATTTATCTGTGCACTTAATCTCAAGATTAATCTTTTTTTTTGTTGCAGGATTACTCTTTTGTCTTATTTGTAACAGTGTTTCATTTTCCAGTTATAGTTTATATTCGTTAAAGATTCTTCATCAATATGATCTGTTAATTTCTCTGATTGGAGTAGGCTGCACTCCTGGGAATCATTTTGTATGGATGAAGAGTCAAATGACCCATGAAACGCCCATTTTTATGTTAGATTGCACACAGCCTAAAGTGGAGAAAGCTAGTAACTGCTGTTGTGATCATCTATGACTGGCATTTAGGTTTTGTTGAGCAAGCTAAGGCAAAGAATGCCCAGCTGTGTTGAACTTTATTTGTAGCTACCCCACAGGAATCCAGTATTTAACCTACAAAACACAACAATCCAAACCTCAAAGACAGAAACCGGAAATTCACATTTTTTTGGATACGAACTTGTCATTTAACATAAATCCACACCATATTGGGGTTTTCTGGAAAATTCATCCTTAAAAAACTGCCCTGTGAAAAACATTATATAATTACTAAGATAAGGCGAAAATGAGCGGGTCCAGAAGTTTGGTCCAGAAGTTGAAGCTGTATTATGGATGATTTCATACATATTACAGGATGTCAATACGACATTTTGAACTCTTGTTGGCAGAGTTGGGACCAGATCCAAGAATGTGAGAAATCGTTTTTGTGAGGAGATAGCAGATGTGTAGCTATTTGTCTTAGGTAAAATAGTATTATTTTAATATTTGTATATTCAGTATTTGTGTGTGTTTTGAGCTACAGGGCAATGGTTACCAAATGCAGTGGTCTGGTTGGTCAGATCTGTTTATTTGGAGTGGAAAATCAGAAAAATCAAGCTTGGTTCAAAAGAATAAATTCCACAAATTTTTCTAGCGCCCATTAAGAATGGGTGAGTATGAAAAATATTTGAATGCAGGAAATATTTGCATTGATTTATATGCCCAGTGTTTAAAGGCCTTGAACCTTGAACCTTTTTACTTTTGTAGTAAAGAAATCCCTCGAAGCCTGTCATACTACTTTTTACAACATCATCCATGTGACTCACTGGCTGATTTAGTTCCATTTGCTGATTGTTTTACCTACAAAATATGCTGTCTGATGAACACACACAGGATGGCTTTTTTCTTTACATCTCGTATGTATTTATTACTTCTATAAGCTTGCTCTTACAGTCTCAACCATGCCTGATAATTAAACATGACCAGAACTGCACGTCTCTTCCCTGCCTGTTATTATTTAGTGAGCCCATAAAGCTGAATGTCCTTTATGCAACAGTTCATTTAAAGGCCACGCTGGTAATGAAAAGGAAAATGAAGGAAACTAAAAAAGAAAAAAGAAAAACCTTGAAACTGAAGGACACCATTTTTACCAGCTGTGACAGCGTAGCTGTTATTATTTTCAGCTTGTGAATTTGTGTGTGTGCGTTACTTTTACGAAATGAAGTCTTGGAGACACCAACTGTACCAGCAACTACACAAATATGATTTTAAACACTTTGATGAATGCTTATATGTTTTTCTGTAAATGGATTTAGCGATATTGCCAGAACCACGCAACATGCTGTCATGAAACGCTTGAGGTATCTGCCGTTAAAATGAAGACCCAGCTCAACATCTCATGTCTCTCATCTTGAGTGATCACCATAGAACCTCTAGTTCCCTTTATTTCTCTTTAACTATTGTGTCTTCAGTCCATTTAGTTTCTTTTTCTTTTCGTTCATTATTTATTTAAGGTCCTTTGTTGTTTTTCATTTCTCTGCCTTCCTACTCTTGTCTAATCTTAGTCTTATTTCTCTTCACTCTCGTTTCAGATCCTCATATCCACACCATCTCTCTTCTTCCCTCCAACACCATCTAATATATTTCTGTCTCAGCTGAATCTCCTTCCCAGCTTTCGTTTTCTGTGCCTGTGTATGTGTGTGTATGTCTGTCTCTCTCGTAAACTCATTGCTCCACAAGGCTAATCTTGTTAGCACCAAATGCGCCATGTTCCGCTAGCTCCTCTTAATTGCTGTTGTGTTATTAATGAGTGGGGAGCGGGGAAATCACTCTTAATTAGCTTGTCTCATTCGGCAGGCATCTCCAGTGAAGCAGTGGCGACGGCGCTCAGGCACAAACACACTGGGGATAATTAAAGCACTTCACTTGTCGGAGTATTTATCTAAACCAAAGAGCAACAAGCCGTTCCTGCAATTAGCCTTGTCATTCATTACCAGCAGAGTGCCATTCATTTGAGTGTTACATTGTCATTTTGCCATTCATCCAATCTGAACCATCGAGGTGCAAGTGCTTAACTCATTCAAAATCATGGCATGGCCTCAATGCACATTTGGCTTGTGCTGAGTCACTCACTATATGTGGAAGCCACATTACTGTGATAAATTAAGTTATAGTAATGCATGAAATCAGGTTATGAATTTATAGAATTATGGTTATTCTAAATGAATACATTCTGCTTGGTGTGAAGCAGTTCCTTTACTGTATTTTACCATTTGAATCCAAACCTGTCTGCTGAAAAAAACAAAAACGTTTGAAGAGAGATGGTGGTCCAAGCTGTACCTCACCTCTTGTCCTTGGACTGCATACCTAAGGTAATCGGGCTTCCATAAATTCTTAAACTGAAACGTTAACTCAAAGTGAAAACATTGTGCAAATAGAGACCAATGAATACCAAACCCCTGAACATATTATGTCATTATAAAACAAGTATGGTGAATTACAAATAAATTACAAATTAAAAGAATGGGCCCACTGGTCCACTTTCTGCAATACTCAATAGGGCAGATTATACCCACTTTTGAGCTTGACTTTCATTTTAAGTTTATCTGTACAGTTGTTTTGTGATTTTCTGACCACGCCCTCATGCATCTGTGAACTTACCTCATTTATCCGCAGAAAGCAAACATTAACTTCAGTGTCTGCCGGTTCCCAGACATTGAGGACTCTTTAGTGAAAAAGTCCTCAGTGTCACCTCTCGTGTCCTCAGAGGAGTTTTTGGCCTCACTAGCACCTGATGCTCTGATGCATTTGATACAGTGGGTGAGTTCCAGCACACATTGCAGATGCAGGCAGCACACATTGCAAGTCTTGTGCAGGATTGCCAAAGGAAATAATTTATAAAGGAAAATCAGAAAAGATTAGACCAGCCTTAAACTTTTATTCGTAGAGCAGTAGAACTTTTTCATCAAACCTTACATTTTCAGGCCTCATGCTTGAATTTTGCTTCGCCATCTGACACTGACACTGAACTGCACTGAATTAGTTTCAGTTGTCTTCAAGAAAAGAGTCAACAGTTTGTCCCTAAATGTACCCTAGATTTTAAAGTAGAGCGTGCACTAGGTGAAATTGGTTGCAAAGAGATACAGGGTGCTACCAAGAAACCCGATTGATGTGACTGATTTGGTCGGTAACAGATTTCCATGGTTTACAGTAGTTTGGGTGGAAAGCACTGAAAGCACTAGTGAAACTGTGAAAAGTGCGATGCAAACTGAAACCTAAGACTGCTCGGCTTCATAATACATTTTGCACTTTTTGAAGCATATTGGTTGCAGTGGTGAGGCACATAGCTTACTTTGAAGGTGAGTCTTCTCTATTTCAAGTTTGCGTTGGATGTTTTCAAGTTTAACTCCCTCTGTGTTACCAGCAGTCTGCCAAAGCACCTCAGTTTTCTGCAGAATACGTCTCTGCTCTGGCCTGGTGTCACATTTTCAGATGTTTTGTTTGCTGCAAATGTCTCTTTCGAACATCCACTCCCATGGACACTTGTTCTTGTTCTTTTCATTACTCCTCATGTCTCATGGCTTGAAAGCTTGTTCCCTTGTCGAGTCTGGCCAACGAGAGCCAGCGAAGCATGAAAGGTCCTGCAAGCGGGTTTTGCTGGAAAATGGGGCTGATCGTGGCACCTGTGACTCAGAACTTTGAGCTGGTTGTCTGCTAAAAGGCAAGTCAGTGGTTTGTTCCTCAGCTCCTCTACTCTGCTGGTTTCCATTCATGATAGGAAAAGAGCAGGCAGTGCGCTATGGCACAGGTTAGTCTGTTTTTCATATTTTGCTATTTTAGCATTAGGCTTCTTACGCCCACTTGACCTGTAAAACCTTCGATTTGAAGCCTTCTTTACAAATTCGAAACACTTGATACTTGCTTATTTCACCCAGTGTTAAACTGTGCTTGAATATGTTGCCCTGTAAGCTACACATCGTCCAACCTGCTGACTCTGAAACCTCTTTTCTGACTTTTGTGGCTTTAGATTTGCCTCACCTCTTACTTTCCAGACATATAGTGCCCATAATGGTTCAGAGACTATAGCACAATTTTTTTGCAGTCTGGGATTTTTTAAGGCTATCAGCAAACATTGGTGCACTTCAAAGAATTGTGTGGATTAACTTTAAAGTCTTAATTTACTACCACTGCTGCAACAAAGCTCTAAGTTGACTACCTGAATGCAACTCTGGGGGGGGTATGTGAAACTGATCAAAATTCTGGAGCGATTTTCTTTGATTTTACAGCTTCCAGCAGGAAAAAAACAATCTGTAACTGTGCCTATGAGTGTAAATGAAAGCACCTATCTTTGTCTCCGTGTGACCCTGACATGTTCTTGTATGATGAAAGACCAGTGACAGTGCATTAAGACAAATTTAATTTGCACCTACAGCTGAGTGAGATGAGGGAGGGAACTTTTATTGGGTACGACTAATTGCTGCCTGGGGATCTGTGTTCGTGTGTACCTGTGTGTGTATACTGTGTGTCCCCGGCTGCGTCTCTGCCAATATAAACAGTTTAGTGAATATTTAATGCATGTGTTTGTCTGTGTGTGCCTGTCAGTGTGTGATAACAGAATGTCAGCAAAGACAGAAGAGTTAATGAGGCCTTTTTTTGCCACGAGGAGTGGATTGGACAAGGTGCACACAGCTCTGTGAGCACTATTTCTGTGTATAATCATGACTGCTGTGGGTAATCTGTGCAACCATGGTGTAGAGTAAAAGAATGGATACTCAAATTAATCATCAACATGATAAACCATTAGCTGCTCAACATATATAATGTTTTATGTATTCTGAAAATTAACCTAATCTTCATATTTACATTATTATTATTACTGGTGACAACACATGACTGTCACTGAAGTTGGTGGTCAGCAGGTGGATTCGCCATCAGTGAGCTTTGTATTAAACTTTGCACTCAATGTAGCCATAATACTTTCAGACAGTAGTAGTGTTATCCCTTAATGTGTTTCTTCAACAATAAAAAAGAACACAAATAAATCTCAGTTATATGTGCAATATTATGTACCACACTGCAGTCTTACTTATTTAATTCTATTCTCAAGGAATTTGCATCCACAAACACCATTAGCAATATAAACAGAATAAACTGCAATCCACCACCTAATAAAACATAATGCTAACACAGAAAACCCATTATATTAAAATATATAACTATAATGCACAAATTCTTTGTTTGTGTACTCCTCTTTCAGGATCAGAAGTTGAGCAACCAAAACTGATCTTAAGCTCCTGAAGGTTCTTATCTATATCAGATCTTATTATGTCATCAAATTGCCTAGCAACCAGCTACCAAGAAAATGACCCAAGTAGCATTTCTGCACCTACAACAACATACAAAAGCATAGTATGAATTTAATTTCAAGATATTAACAGCTAATTATATCCAGAGAACTTTCATGTATTATGATCGTCATGTTACCTAGAAGACTTACTAAGGACTAAAATTACAGACAAAACATATGTCTTAGTAGCTCCTATCTATTTATGCTCCAGAAAGAACCATGAGGTCCATGTCAAAACTGTCCTTAACTAGTCTACAGACTAAACTTAAGTCTCGTGGCGACAGATCCTTGTCTGTGGCAGGTCCCAGACTCTGGAATAGTCTTCCTCTTAATATTAGATCCGCACAAACACTCGAACATTTTAAATCGTTACTAAAGACACATATTTATGGTCTGGCTTTTAACACACAGACTTTGTTGTTTTAGTTGTTTTTATTGACTTATTTGTTTTTCTATATTTTACTGCATCATTGTTTTGCTTTTTTATTTATTTTAGTGGCATTTTACATTGTTAAGCACTTTGAGCAGCATGGACTGTTTGGAAATGTGCTATATAAATAAACTTGACCTTGACCTAGTATCGTAAATTATATCAGAACATGGCTGTGTGGGAATGGTGCCACCATGATTTGTGCTACACCTGCCTATTTGCTACATACACAATTAACAACACTTTTGAGCAGTGCCTTGATAGGAGCTCCTTCTATATGACAGGAGATAAAAAATACAAAATACAGCATTTCTAGATGTACAAGAAACAGTTTATGATACACCTGCATTAACGTCTATATTTAATCAATGTAGAGCTATACTGGGTAATGTCTTACATAAATTATGCCTCCCACATGCAACAAAATAGCAGCACTGACTAAAGTCACCTAACGCCTGATGATCTCTGGAGCAACTAAAAAGATAAGCAAGTGTCTGCTACAGTTAACTGTAACTGACAGGCTAATTTGAACCTATTGCTGTGAACTTAACAAATAATAGTAAAACATGGACTTAGATTTCCAGTTAATGAAAACTAAGGAAAAGATGTTATGAAAGGATACTAAATCTTACTTACATTCCTATTTTGACACTGTGGAGAAGATCTAGCACGTTGCCAGAATGGGGTTTCCAGGGAGCAATCCAAATGTAGCAAGGCTTGCAGTGAGGCTTCAAAATGAACTCAGAAGGAATGGTGATCAAAGTTAAAATCAAGTAAGGTTTTTGTTTTTTCAAGCGACAGTTGTGAATCTTTTTTGATTGAACCTTTTTATACAGCATATGACTTTAAAAACATAAATAGTCATTATCCAATAATTCACTTTAAGGTGCACTGTGAATTTTCAACATTTAGGGAGCAGTTGCAACACAACTTCAAGAAAATAAGACCGATCGTGTATTTAATGTAAACATTTTTGCTGTCTAATTAGATGTAGATTTAAAGCGAATGAGTGATGTAATCCATCAACACTTGCCTCCTTACATACTAACATTTTATATAGTTCCTGTTCGTAGATCCAGGATTAAACTTGAAAAACTACATGCTCTTAATTACTTATTACTTATTATAATGTACAGTAATTTCAACAGTTTGCAACCTGTTTCACAAAAAAATCTGCAAACATTTTATATGTTAAAATTATTCTTTTTTTTTACATTAAATAGTGTTGCTAAAGTACTCTGGCAGGTAATGCATTAACAACCACTTTTCTGTTTTTTAATATACTTGAATGAAATGCTTTTTTTATTAGAGCTTCACTTTGCATATTTTTTATAAATGTGTAATGGTAGGGCTGTATTTTAGTTGCGAGCTGATCCTTCACTTATTGTAAGAACAGTCTAGCATTGTGTGTTGTGTTTACAGTTCTGAATAAAGCGAGAGGAAAAAGTAGGCTACTGTCAGGGGTAAAACTTTTTGTTCTGTGTAATCTCATCTGTCGTAGTGCTGCAGTGTTTCCTCTGTCTCTGCGCGCTCATGTCCTCAGCAGGCAGGCTCATAAATTGGGCAGCTAAGCCTTTCATAAAGTTTAATAAAGCGCTGTTTCGTGGCTCAGGGGAGCTGGTATTAGTGACGAGAGCCACTGCTGCCATTCCAGCAAATCACATCATCATAATGAGGCTGTACTATGGGAGTAAGACACCTCCCTCACCGCCTACACATCTACCCACCCCCCTCTACCATCTTTGTTTTCTTTATCATTCCTCTGACACAATATGATGTCTTCACTTCACAGCCTTTTCCAATGGGAATTTGGGGATAGCGTTGTTTAAACGTCGTGGCCAGCTTGGACAGGCTAGGGTTATTTCTCATTTAGTAAAGATCACAGACGCTGTAAATGCTCCGGCGGCATGCCGTGAATGCCAACACCGGCGTGATTGGCAGCTTGACGGCAGCAGCAGCATTTGCATGGCATTTAGCTGGGCGGGCGATGGCCACCCCTAACACCAAGGTGGGTAAATAAGATGACTTCTCTGTTCACACAATGTACACACGCACAAACACACACACACGCTTATGCACTCACGCATGCAATCTCGCTCCTCAACAGCCCCCCAACTATCTTGGCCTGCCAAACCTGGAGTCACTCATAATTGTGTGGCATTTAGGCAGAGGGAAGGGACATCTAGTCGTGTGGGCGAGTGGTCCACTGGAAAGTCTGAGCCGCCCACTGCTCAGTTCTACGTTTGAGGTGGTTATTTGAGAGTGATTAGGGACAGCTGCAAATTAC
>VOQK01001270.1:9628-22583 GCA_015052645.1 Benitochromis conjunctus | reverse complement strand
TTTTAGACTGGGGGGCTTATATTATGGGCTAAAAGTCATGATATACATTGCGAAAAAGAAATACACCCTCTTTCAATTCGAAGGTTTTATATATGTGGAGACAATAAGAAGCATCTGATCCTCACCAGGTTCTAAAATGAGGTAGACATAACTCACATAAAGAACAACCCTGTGTCATTATGTATTTAGCCAAAATGCAGAAGCAGTGTGTGAAAAACTAAGCGCACACCATGATTCAATAGATTTAGAGCCACCTTTAGCAGCAGCAACTTGAACTTGAATTGTAAATGCTGACACACAAATGTAACAATTGTTTTCTGTAGATCTTTGTCAGTATCTCACATTGTTGTGGAGGAATTTTGGTTGTTTTAGTTTTATTGTGCCAAATTATTATAACAGTCACGTCAAGGTTCTTTACATTGTAGGATAAAGATCCTACAATAATACAAAGAAAAACCCAACAATCCAATGAGCTCCTATGAGCAAGCACTTGGCGACAGTGGAAAGGAAAAACTCCCTGTTGATAGGAAGAAACCTCCAGTAGATCCAGAAACAGGAAGAAGCAGCCATCTGCCGTGACCGATTGGGGGTGAGGCTCTAATAGATATAGCTAGATCTAGATATGCACCCTTCTTTAAACTATTCCTTCAGCTCACTGAGGTTAGTGATGGCCTTTAAACTGTGTCTTTATAACCCTTCCCACCTGGCAGCTACTTAGCCTCTTATCATGTACTCCTGATTGCCATGTCTGCTACCTCCTACTTCAGAATCTCACAGGATCAGAATGACCTGATGAACTCTCAGTGATGTCCTTGATGAATTAAGAAGAGAGAGAAGTTCAGTGAATGATCTCAGTACAGAAGATGAGATTGTTTCTGTCTTTCTTATCCCTACATTTTAACTCCATGGGAAGGATGTACAGCTCAGTGGGAAATTGTCTTGGGAGATTACTATTGTGCGTGTGCGTGTGTGTCTGAGTGTACATGTGTGTGTGGATTACTAGTGTTTGGTATTTATTTCCAGAGCACCGGAAAGCTCTGTTTGACTTTTTCACAACAGGAGGTCTTGCTTCAATCGCATGCCCCCGGTGCATGTGTGTCTGTGCTGGTGTTTATTGCATGTATGCCAGCATTTGTCCACTTGTAACATGCGTGTATGTTCGTACTTGCCGTCTTGCGATCAGCAGGTTTGTGCTTGTCCGTATGCATGTGTGTGTTTGCATGCATGATGATCGTATGTGTGTGCGTGCGTGTGTATGTGTGGGGGTGTGTGTCGTCCAGGGAACATATAACTGGATTAGCAGTCATGCTTTTATTTCTGTAATGGAAACATCAGCCTGGGAAAGAAAGTAGGGCTGAGGCCAGGCAGACAGAAAGAGAGAGAGATCGCTGTAAGTAATGTACTTATACAGCAAGAGGAAATTCTTTATCCAAGACGCCCCTCAGCTTTGAGTTTGCTTCAGATCACAGCGTTAAACCGAAAGCCTCGGGTTAAAGAGTCTTTCAACCCAGAACCACAAACTACCACAAAAGAGCAACTTAACAGGAAGAGTTTGTAATTAAGCTGAGCAAAAACAGTTTGCTCTATTAAGGAGGCTTTTTTGTTTGTTTGTTAGCTTGTTTTGTTTTTTAAATAAAGCAACAATAAAGCCAGGTTATGCTACCAAGATTCATGATTTTTTTTAAACATATTTTTATATATAAAAAAAACTCTATATATTGCAAACCCAAAAGGTAAAAATAATATTTTATGAGACTATATTATTTATTTATTCAGTTATTTTTATTAAGTACATTAAGTGTTTGCAATATTACACATTTTTTGTAGTTTTTCCTCTGTACACCACCACAGTGGATTTTAAATCCCACAATCAATATGTGGTTGAAGTTCAAACTTTCAGCTTTAATTCAATGGCTTTAACACAAGTATTACAGTAATGGATGGTACAACAAGGTGCAAACTACTGGTTACAATCAAGAACAAGGAAGTCAGAGTCACAATTCTGCAATAGTATTTAGAAAGATGAAGCAAAGATTAACTTGGACCAGAGGGATCATCATCTTCAAACACGGTGAATGCGATGTTATAGCATGGCCATGTATGGTTGGCAGTGGAACCAGGTCCCTAGTGTTTATTGATAAAGTGAGTGCTGATGACTTCTGAAATCTGCAAGGCTGTACTCTTTGCTCAGATTCATCCAAATGCTACAAAACTGATTGTATAGCACTTCACAGAGCAAATGGGTAATGACCCAAAGCATAATGCAAAAGAAACCCAAGAGAATGCCAAGGTAAAGAAATGGGATCATCTTCAATGGCCAAGCCAGTCACCTGATCTGAGCCCAACAGAGCTGATCTGAACGCAGAAAGACCAACAAACAAGCAGCAACTGAGCAGCAGAACTGGCAGAGCACCTCAACACAGACACCAAAGAATATTGCTTTGTCAAAATATTTTTAAATGATCCTTATATCTAATATTATGTTAATATGTTCAATTATTTATGTGCCTATAAAAAACGAAAGAGTCCATGTATAAAATGGTTGCAATTCTTAAACAGTACTTTTATTAAACTTCTTGAATTAAAGGGTTAAATGAAAATGACAAGAAATCGTTCATTGTCCAAAAATGTATGGACATAACTGGATTTGACTAAAAGGGACAATCAACCTAACATTGAATTCATTATATATACATACTGGTAGTTATAAACAATTTCTTCCCTCATTAATTTGCGTTTCAGGATTCAGTTCAGGATCTGTTTCTGTCTCCATTTCTCCTTTAATTATAAGTTACACTGTTACTGTTTACTTATCTGCATTTTTGTCTTTTGAATACAGTTTTTTTTTAAGGGAGAAGGGAGTGGTTAACAAACATCATTATGGAAATAATTCAGTTCATGTTTGAGAAAACGAACAGGGTAATGAGATGTATTTATGCTATGTGGTAATGTGCAGCAGCCACAAAGTTACTCAGTTACTCACTTGCATGTGTGTGTATATGTGTGTTAGGTTAATAAAGAAAATGAATGTAAGTGAAGTGATGATGTGTGTGTGTGGGGTAGCATAGAGTGTTGCAGTGCTGGACTTGATCAACGTGTGTGCTGTGAACATCTACAGGTTTGTCTGACAGACAACGTAACAGAGAGTGACTCCACGATGGGGGGTTGGGAAAGCAGGTCACTGGACAGTGTTTGGGTTTTGTCAATTAGCAATGGAGGTCACTATGCCTGTGTATGCATGTGTGTGTGTGTGTTTGTGTGTGTATATATATACAGGGGCAGATGTCCAGGGTCCCATGCCATGGGCGAGCTTGTGTGTGTTGCTGTCTGTTCATGTGTGTGAAGTGATGTGCAGCCAATCAACTCAATCTCCTTCCTTTTCAGTGATTTCTGAGGCCGACAGCGAGTGACTGTTGACATGATTTCAGTTCATGTTTCAGACTTGAAGCAACAGCAGCAAAAGTTGGGATCTGTGACTCTCACTGCCCTCAAAGGAAAGACAAGAACACACATACACGAGGCCACATTCAAAGAGTAAGAACAGATTAATTGGATGAGATATTTCTCTGTGTTTGCCATTACTTATTTCAGTCCAAATTTCAACTGCAGCTTATTAGCAGTGCTGCATCAATTCATTTCAATTTTATTTATATAGTACCAAATCACAACAACAGCTGCTTCAAGCCACTAAAGACCCTACCGTATAAAAAGAAAACCCACAACAATCATATGAGCAATGACCCTATGAGCAAGCGCTTTGGTGACAGTGGGAAGGAAAAACTCCTTTTAACAGGAAGAAACTTCCAGCACAACCAGGGTCCTGGATAACCAGCCATCCTTCTATTCCAGCATAACTAAGTGAGGGTTCAGGGCCACCTGGTCCATTATATTTATCAAAATGGAAAGTTTTAAGGCAAATCTTGAAAGCAGCACTATCTACAAACTGGGAATTGGTTCCCCTGAAGAGGGGTCTGAAAGCTGAAGGCTCTGCTTCCCATTCTACTTTTAAATACTACAAGTAAGACTGCAGTTTGAGAACAAATTAATCAAATAGCTAAATAATTTTTTTCTGCAATAATATTTATTTAACATGGAAAATACATGCACAGATGGTTACATTTAAGCAAAATGCAATCAATCCACAGACTATATGGGACTTTACTAATGAGCAGATCTTGTCCCTGTTTACAACACTCTAATACAAACATGGATACAAGCACGACGACAGCAGCAAACAGTGAATATTGTGGAAAACTATGCAACACCAGACATTTACAATAATGTGAAATTTCACATCACATCTTAAACAAGAAACAGCCGCCAACAGAACAGCATATAAACATGTTCTTGATTTTTACTTCAGCTCATCCTGGGAGAAACCCCTGCCTGTGTATTTTGCATACAGCATATGCATATAACCAGGAGAAGCTGTTTAACTCTGAAGACATGTATTTTATTTATTTATCTGATATTTATTGAATAACCCTCTGCCTTTCCTGTGCATATTTTCTGTTTTACTCCAGTCTAATGAGAACGAGACAGTAAATAATTAACAGCTTTGACTAAAATAATAAATAAAATAAAAAAAACTAGGAGGAAGCAGCCCAAATAAAAATTGAATTGATATAAAAATTGTGATTTTTCATGTTTCATGTTTTTTCTGCAACTGGATTTCCAACAAATGTTTGAAACTCATGTTTTGTTGAGATTTTAGACAGAGCAGTTACGCCATCTGGCGGTAATTAGGGGAACATGCTCGCAGAGGAGCGTTAAAATCTGCTTGGAGGTCTCTTTGTGTCAGCGTGAGAGTGTTTAATGTTTGCTGATTGCTGTTTTTGAAAAACACAAATGTAAGCATGCGCATGTGGAGATATGCAAATGTACGGTGGGACTTCCTGCTTTCAGCTGGTGTGTTCAAATTTTATCTTTTGTCTGGATTTTACCTTGCGTTTTTCTTTTTGTCACTTGCTCAAGAAGAAAATGTTGGCAGTGGTGAAAACAAAGTATGCCTTATTGAAGTAAATGGGAAATTTATAAGTAGATGAAAATCTGTGGTGATCCAGGAGCAGTCAACTGAAGGAGCACTTAATTAAGGGTAAACCTGCCTGCAGAAGGAAAATGAATCTAATGTATGGGATTTCACTATGATATGTGGAAATGTTACTGAAGTGTTACTAAATTCCTTGTATCATAAGACATAGCTGAGGGAATGGGTGTCCTCAAGCACTCATCTCATTGACCAGTATCTGATGAACATACCATCACAAACCTGTTGAATGTCAGGATGTGTTAGAGTGCAAAATGACATTCATGATGCTTATCTTGAACTTGGTGTACCCGTTCTTGCAAAAGGAATGCCAGGCACTCTGATTTCTTTGTGGTTTATTCTCGGCCTTGGGACAGGTTGTCACATCCTGCACTGATGACAGGTTTTACTGTTAAGTCAAGGAGAACACCTGTAAAATGTTGCTCAACTGCAGCAGAGATGAGCGACATAAATTAAGATATTTTAAAGCATTCATGTTTTCCATGTTAAAAGCTTTCATCTTTGCATTTGTCATAAACTTTTTTTTAAACTACCATGTGTCAGCTCAACATTTGGACCCTTTAAACATGCAAACTCTTTAACCTCACTCTCATAGTTTTTATAGCTGACCTTGCTGTGACCAAGTCTTTCTCCTCATTCTGTGCTACAAAAAAGTATTTGCCCCCTTCCGTTTTTTTCTGCATGTGTCAGATCATCAAAAACATCTTCAGTATTAGATAAAGATAACCTGAGTAAATACACAAAGCAGTTTTTAAATGATGATTTCATTTAAAAACTGCTTGGGGAAAACGTGCTTGGCCCTGTGTGGAAAAAGTACTTCCCCCTCCACACTCAGGCCTTATTGCTAACAGACCCGTTGAATCAAGAAATCACTTAAATAGAGCCTGTCTGATAAAGTGAAGTTCTCAAAAAAACAACACATCATGCCATGAGCTAAGAAAACAGCTAAAAAATAGAAAGTCAGTGTCATTTATTAGTTCAGAAAGGGTTGCAAACTCATCTCTAAAGCTTCAACACTTCAGTTAACCACGGTGAGAGCCATTAATGGAGAAAGCTTGGAACACTGATAAAATTCAGTTCAGTTCAATTCAATTTTAATTATACAGCACCAAATGACAACAACAGTCATCTCAAGGTGATTTATATTGTAAGGTAGACTCTACAACAATACATACAGAGAAAAACCCAACAATCATAAGAACCCCTATAAGCAAGCACTTTAGCGACAGTGGGAAGGAAAAACTCCCTTTTAACAGGAAGAAACCTGACAGGTGACAACTGAAGGTCATTAAGATGAGATGGGGCCTTATAATTCAAGACCTTGTATGTGAGGAGAAAGATTTTGAATTCAATTCTGGATTTAACAGGGAGCCAATGAAGAGAAGCCAATATAGGAAAAGTATGCTCTCTCTTTCTAGTTCCTGTCAGTACTTTTGCTGCAGCATTTTTGATTAACTGAAGGCTTTTTAGGGAGTTTTAAACCTTCCCAGGAGGGGCTGGGATACCAAACTAATTCCAAGAGTGCATCAGTGGTTCATCTGGCAGTTTGCAAGAAAACCCAGAAAAACATGTAAAGAACTGCTGGCTTCATCTGCCTCAGTTAATGTCAGATTTCATGAATCAAGAATAAGAAAGAGACTCAGCATAAATGACATTCTTGGGAGAGTTCAAAGGTGAAAACCACCGCTGACCAAAGAAAACACAAAGGCTCATCTCATATTTGCCAAAAAAAACATCTTGATGATCCCCAAGACTTTTGGGGAAATATTTGGATGGGTTGAGTCCTGTTATACTTGGCGTGAAACACACTGTATTTCATAAAAAGAACATCAGTCAAACAGTTAAACACAGTAATGATAGTGTGATGGTCCGGGGCTGCTTTGCTACTTCGGGAGCTGAACAACAAAGTAATTGGTGGAACCATGAGTTCTGCTCGCTACCAGAAAATCCTGAAAGAGAATGTCCGGCCATCAGTACATGCCCTGAAATTTAAGCATACTTTAGTTACACAGCAGGACAATAATCCCCAAAACACCAGCAAGCCCAGGTTTGAATGGCTCAACAAAACTAAATGAAGATTTTGAAGTGACCAAGTCACAGTTTGGACAAAGTCTGACTGAAATTCTTTGGCATGAGCTTAAACGGGCTGTTCATGCTTGAAAACCCTCCAGTGTGGCTGAATTAAAACAATTCTGCAAAGAATTCTGCACACATTTGATTGTAGTTCCTGCTGCCGAGGGGGGCACAACCAGTTATTAGGTTGAGGGGCGGATCACTTTATTACACATGACCAGGTAGATGTGGATAAGTTTTTTTTTCTCTTAATAAACGGCATCTTGTTTTTACTCAGGTTATCTTTGACTAATATTTAAATTTGTTTGATCATCTGAAACAAATTTGCACGTAAATACACGTGAATACATTTCATTGCAATGTTGACCCTGTGCTAACTTGCATATGACAAATAAAACTGAAACTGATTAAAAATTTTAAGTCTTCTGTTTTCAAGCCACTTGTAAGATAAGTTGTTCCACGCATATCTGAGAATGTGCCACAGTCCGGGGGATAATCCCTGACTGACTCCATGATAAGCAATCAGGACTCTGACTGTTATTACTCTGTTTTATTCTTGTCACTACAGATAGTCGTTTCGGTCTCTGGCCACTTGTTTGGGCTTGCTGTCATGTTGCAGAATTAATCTGGGACCCTGGTGTATCTTTAAGTTGTTTTCTGAAGCAGCTAAACCGTTTTTACAGCTTGATTTTTCTTTTTCACCTAGTTTAATGTAGAAATAAAAACTATTTTGAAAAGTAGAGAAAAATGTGATTCTCTCTTCTTGATTTTCCTTTACTAGTTTTTTTTCTCTATTGAACAAAAAGCTGTCTCCCAAATGTGAGAAATCTCAGTGTCACTTTGGAGTAGGAAATCAGTTTTGATGAGTATCTTGGCTGTCTTGTGCAAATTTTTGTCCTCTAAAATATTTTGCGTCTCAGTTTGAAATAAAAATGACGATAGCATGCTTTTATTTCACACCTTGTTTATTGTTATTTGTGATTCCTTTGCCTGAGCAAATCATCTTTGGATCGCTCATAAATGGTCCAGAATGCAGCTGAGAGGCTTCTCACCGGCTCCTCTAAAAGAACGTGGATTATATCCTCTTAACAGCGGCGCCCCATAAAGTCAATGGTTCAATATAACATTTTAGTGAGCTCCTCATGGTCAAATTCCTCCTTAAATTAATGGACAAAAAGAAATTGCATTTTTTATTATGTTGCCTCTAAATTGTGGAATTTGCTTGCATTGGACTTAAGATCTGCAGCCACTGTTTATACCTTTAAAAAGAAGCTTAAGATGCAACTGTGCACACTTGCTTTTAGTTTATGTTTATTTAAAATGGACAATGCATATTAATTTAACATGAGCACTTAAATTCATCATGTAAATATGGCAGATTTAGCCATATCGACTCATTATCATCTGTAGTCGTGGGCAGGTTGATGCCATATTAAATGAATCAACAAAAGCAAACATTCAGAGGCATGTGAACATAAGTGAAATACATATGAAATAAATAATAATAAAAAATACCCATATACTATATTAAAACACATTAGAATCAACAACCTTCAATGACATTATTTCACATCATGACAGATTGTTTCATTATCCAATAACCACTGTTTTACAGATTTGGAGAAAGAAGTAAACAATGTTATATTCCTTATTTCTGTGGGTATTGTATTGTACTGTGGGTAAGTATAACTGACTGCCAAATACACTTTTCCTGAAGGGTATTTTAAAGTCCCCTCTAAAAAGTGCTCTGGTAGATACAGATAAATTTAAATTTTGTTTAATGAACTCATTAGCCTGTCACTTTTATCTATTTATCAATTTTAATTGTATTGTTATTGTGCTTTATATTGCAGAGCACTTTGTAACTTTTGTAACTGTATAAATATATGTTACTTATTTATTTACTTGAAAATATTAATTAAGATTTTGTTTACCACAAAGATAAAGACACCTGGTGCTGAGTTTAAAAAAAAAAAAACAACAGTTGTTCAGTTTTATGGACAGGATGTCTGAACATTTAGGCGGGAAACCCTCTATTGAGGCTTTACAAAGTTGTTTTTAAACTATCAAATGGTTTAGTATTTGGTTTGGAGGTATTTTTGACTGAGCTCAGAACATAGACACAAATAGAAACACTTATTTTAATAAAGATAATAATATAATAGCAACAGTAAAAATAATAGTTCTCTTGTGGAATTTGAGAGTCAGGTAGCTGGTCCCTTAATGAGCACCAAAACTTGGGGGTC
Source organism: Benitochromis conjunctus (assembly GCA_015052645.1). Lineage (NCBI taxonomy): Eukaryota > Metazoa > Chordata > Actinopteri > Cichliformes > Cichlidae > Benitochromis > Benitochromis conjunctus. The sequence continues at coordinate 13,217 of VOQK01001270.1, read as the reverse complement.
AGCATTAAAACATCAACATTTTGTATCTTCTTCAGCAGTCGGTGCAACCCAGCCACATAAGCCTTTTATAAAAATTAAAAAAAAACAAAAGACTTCCATTTCCTTTACCTGGATTTGGTGGTTGAGCCTATCAGCTCCTTTGTGTGATGTGTGATGCCTAATATAACTTTGGGTTCATTGAAATGAGTGAAACCGCTGTTTGGTATTTTGCTGGTGGTGTGGCGATGCCTGGGAGGCCTGTGGGGTGCCTTCTCTGACCTGTACAGGTAACAGTGGTTATAATAGACAGGTATAGGACAGCACGAGGCATGTCTCAGCCAATCACAGCCGAGGCCCAGTGAGACTGCAGTGGTTTTAAACTGATAACAGTTGTGAGCTGAGCTCTATACGGCTCAATGTGTCTGCAGAAATACCCTGAGACTGTATGAGCCTCTGTCACACTGTTTCTGCGCCTTTTTTCACACTTTTAGTCTTTGCAGATATTTTTTTCTTCAAAGAAAGTTTTAACATGATTTCCTCTTCGCCGCTCCTTCTGTTGCTTCTCTCCGGGTGGGGTTTGCTCGGTTTTGTGTCGGGTTCCCCCGCTGTGGAGGAAGCTTACGGGGATGTGGTGAGCATCGTGTCTCCAGGACAGCAGTATCTGACCGTGGAATCCCTTCACTCCCTCTTTAATACACTGGAGAACCGTGTGCAGTGCGGCGAAGTGCCGTGTGAAAAGGTGAGTTTTATTAGACTAAAGCTGCAGTCGAGCTGGGGAGCCTTGAGCCGGGTGCGGTGGAAAAAGGTCGAGGTCCAAAAGCTATTACGCAAGCGATAGATCGGCGGTTTTCTTCGGCTGCTTTGAATTGTAACAAATTTGCAAAAAATAAATTAATAATAATAATAATAATAATGTATATTTTAACATTACTTCTTTTAGATTTAGATTTAAGTACTTATCTGACGAATAATCATCTGTAAAGTTTATTTTCATATTCCAAACTGCTTATTTACTCCTTCTGTAAGAGTGTGCAAAAGTTAACTAAAAGTAAAGTAAGGGTGCTTTCAAATAATGCTGTAAGTACTTTTTTAATCAAAGTGCAGCAAAGCGCAATAAACAGAAAATCCTTAAATCCCTTCAGCTTTAAAATAGCACCAGTTTTCCACCTTGGCCGGCCAGTTGTTCCGAGCATTTGGTAGTTTCATGATGGGATTTAGGCTTCTATTTGTGTTTTTCTATTTAATCCTAGCCTTGTTTAATAAACTGAACTTATCAGTGGGAATCTTTGAGCTGCTTTTGAAAGGGAAAAGTGTCTTAAGTGTACTTTATTGCATGAAATTTGCCCTGAATGCACAGGGAAAAAAGAAGAAGAAAAAGAAAGAAGTGTTGTTTAATTGAACGTGAAAGGAGACAGTAATCTTATGATCATTTGCAACATAAAACAGCTATTTGTTGCATTTATATTTTATAAGTTCAGATCTTTTTCTTCTCATTCATCTTCTTCTCAGAAAGTTTTTTTTTCCTGTTCAGTAAGTTATTAAATAAAGAGTCTCTGGCGGAAGTCTGGCTACTCTAGTGCAACAGTTTAATGATAAAATAATTAAAATAAGCTTCAATCAATATTTTATCAAGAAAAAAAGTGTTTGACAGCATTTTATCTTACATCAACAGGCTTCTTCCTTCAGTCAACAGGAGCCCAAACACAGATCGCGGCCTTTAACGGCAGGCGTTTTTCCTGCCTCAGAATTGGCCTTTTTGAAGGGTGCTGTGCTCACATGTATCTGACCATCTGATAAAGATACAATATCAGGGTTTTTTTTCAGTAAAGGATGCTTCAACTCATAAAAGCTGGTTTAAAAATACGTTATTACAGTGCTGGTGATTTTTCTCCGGCGTTGGCTAAACGCTCTCTTAGGGGGCACCAAAAATTAAGCTGGGGGAGAAAAAACCCAGGCTGGCTGAAACAATTACTCTTCAGTTTCAGGTTCAGTGTGTTAGCACTAATCCATGCTTATATTATAAGCATTGCTGTTACTCAAAGTATTTGCAGGCAACTTAGACAAAACCACTTTATCAGCGTGTGAGAGCGAAGTCCTTGGACTTCTTAGATGTCAGCTAAAAACTCCATGAATGTGCAGTGCATGACTGATAAATGTCCGCTATCAGACAGCTGTGGCAGACAACAGTGAATGATGGATGAAATAAAAGAGATGAGAAACTGTTAAACTGCATATTTCATTGTAGGTTAATTATTGTTTGTAGGAACTGATGTAAAAGTCTTAGCAGTAGTGACATCGGCTCACACTGTGGATTATAAGAGGCAAAATGAGAAAGAGGTTCAGTATAGAGCAATAAACCCCATTCGACCCACAATAAAAAAGTTTCCATTAGTCCGCTGTCTAGGATTTTATATACAGTGCTGTGAAAACGTATTTGTCCCCTGCTTTATTGCTTAGCTTTTTGAATATTTGTCATACTTATATGTTTCACATAATCCAACTAAGTTTAACATTAAACAAAGATAACCCAATGATAATTGTATTTACTAAGAGAAGTAAAGCTATCCAAACCGACCTGGTCTTGTGTGAAAACCTCAGCTTAATAGCTGGTTGTGCCAACTTTGGCAGCAAAAACTGCAATCAAGTGTTTGTGGTAACTGGAATTGAGTTTTTCACATCTCTGTGGAGGAATTTTGGTCCCCTCATACTTCCAGAATCGCTTTAATTTAGATACAGTGGAGGGTTTTCTGGCATCAACGTCCTGTTTCAGGTCATGCCAAAGCATCTGATTCAGATTTCAGTCCAGACTTTGACTAGGCCACTCCAGAACCTCCACTTTTTTTAACCATTCAGAGGAGGACTTGCTGGTTTGATTGTGATCATTGTCCTGCTGCATAACCCAAGTCCTCTTGAGCTTCAGCCCTCTCTGGCAGAGAGCAGAGTTCATGGATCCACCATGTTTGACTGTTGGTATGATGTTCTTTAGGAAATGCTGTGTTAGTTATACACCACATGTAGCAGGACTCAAACCTTCCACTAAGTTCAAATTTTTTCTTATCAGTCCATAGAATATTTTCTCATTAAGTCTTGGGGATCATCAAGATGTTGTTTGTTTGTTTGTTTTAATTTGGCAAATGTGAGAGTACCCTTCGTGTTCCGTGCTCAGCAGTGGTTTTGTCCTTGAACTCTCTCATGGATGCCATTTTTCCCAGTTTCTGTCTTATTGCTGAATCATAAACTCTGATCTTAGCAGAGACAAGTGAGGCCTCCAGTTCTTTAGATGTTGTTCTAGTTTCTTTTGTGACCTCCTGGATGAGTTTTCTTCTAGCCTACTTTACTTTATCAGACAGGTTCTGTGTAAGAGATTTCTTCATTCAACAGGTTTGCCAATAGGGACAAAAGGGGGCAAATACTTTTTTACAGCATTGCGTAAGGAGAAACACTTTTTCATGATACCGTAGGTTCTCTTAGGAGTTATTATTATAATCACAGCAATGTATTGCTATTGTAAGAGTTTAAAGGGTCAGTTTGCTCAAAATACAAAAGAAAATAATGAATTTAGTCGACAACAACACATAGTTGGATTTTTGCTGTGTACCAGTCTGCTATA